>JAPVRG010108112.1:0-12023 GCA_029783565.1 Rhagoletis cerasi | reverse complement strand
GTTTCTAGTTCATCTAGATGCATTTCTGCATCAAAAATAAAATTTTGAAAAAAAAATGTCGCTTACGTTATTTTGGCGGTTAAGGCTCGATATTATTCAGTGCTCACGCAAATTTGTTTTCCTTTTGCTAAAAAATTAAAGTACATAACTTGATTTAAAAAAAAATTAAATTTAGGGGTCACTCAAGACCATTTTTATTTTTTTTTAAATTGCTCGTCCTTTAATCTGTGCGCACGCGAAATTATTTTTTTCAACGGTTAAACTTGGCCAGATATTTTTTAAGTCCGAAATAAAAGTCCTTTCCGGATAGTAAACAAACCGCTTATCCAAATTAAACAAATCTGGTATCAAATGAAAGAAGACGAAAATAGCTTTAAAACTGAAATGGCTAAACGAGGAAAGCCACCTATTGAAACATATTTCAACAAAAAATGTTATTTAATTACCATAGAAGAAACCTGGGGTCAGGTATATGACATTATTTTGTATTAAATTATACAAAAAAAATATAAATGGAGGTGGTAACCTTCGTTCATTATTTCCGTTTAAAAGCTATTTAAGTCCTCTTTCATTTAATACTAAATTTGTTTATTTTGGGTAAGCGGTTTGTTTATTATCCAGAAAGGACTTTTATTACGGACTTAAAAAATATATGGCCAAGTTTAACTGTTGGAAAAAATAACTGGTATTTTCGGTCCCTGGTATAGCCATATCCTTAGCGAACAAAATGAGTAATCGCAGAGGATTTAACGTTTATTACTTCTCGAGATATCAGCAAATTATTGAACCTAAATTTAGATGCGTGGCTGTAAAAAATAAAAAAAATTAAAATTTTTTCGAAGAAATAATCAAATTTTCGGGTTTTTTCTCGTTCTTTTTTGTTAGTGCTGCTGGCTTTGTACATCGATGATGCGGGTTCGATCCCTGCTGAAGTCTAAAAAAAGAAGTCTGATGAGGAGATGTTGTGATCTCCGAAATAGCAGCTATAACTTCTACCGCTTAGACTGTGTTGGTTTTTCCATTTTTCCTAAAAACAAATCGTGGTACAAAGCTCAATAACCTTGTTAAAAAATTGAGTTTGTATGTTTATTATTTTATTAATTACATACTTTATATAGCCAAATTTTCATATTCTTTATTTATTTTTGTTATTTATTTATATATTATTTATTTATTTAAATATTTGTGCTTACATACATAGGTACATACACATATATATATACATAACTAGTGTATGTGTTTATATATATATTTCTTGCTTTATCAAGCAATTTAGTTTATCGTTATTTTACGGAAAATTCAAATTTAAGAGTTTGGGCCCCTGAGTCACATGTTGATAGTATAATATGACATATAAAAACAAGAAGATTGTCTTTATGAAAAGTTTTTAGGCTAAGTCTTAAAACAGACGGAAAAAATGAAGAATGAAAAAGTGAGCATGTTCATGCTGAATACTAAATAAACAACATTTCGCTCATGTATGTATGTATTCATTTAAATGTAACTACATATAGCAGAGTATGAAACCCATATGATTTCCCACAAAAGCCCTAATACGAGAAAGTGAAAGGAAATGTCGCGGTCTGGCTTTGATAATGTTGTGTTGGTGGTTTTGGCGGTGACTACAGCTTCGATTACGGCTAATGTGTATGCATTAATGTCATGAGATGACTCAGCTGGCTTGTGTTTGGTTAAGCAGATGCTACTGCCGACGTTACTCTATTGTTTTAGCGCTATGATAGAGGGTCGGGTAAATATAAAACATTTAATACTACTGCAGTAGGCATGCACAGTTTGTTTATGTCTTACAGCTATGAAGTTTCGTTTTTTTCTATTTCATCCGCCTATAAAATATATGTAAGTATCTAGTAGTTGCATTAGATGGAAATTCTGTACAGAACAGAAACTGCTATACATGTAATTTTACACTGAGAAAAATTTTCAGTTACATTAACTAAATATATTTCTCTCAACACTTGATTTGTTTATAGTTCCCAAAGTTAGTTTGAAAAACTCAAACAAATCCTAACTTAATCTTCTTTAAATTTATTAAGGAAATAAGAAACAAGCATTTTTCGATACTTAATTTTTGAATCGTTGGAGACTCCACAAATTTAGCTAGATTAATAACAGATAACGATACTAGTTAATAAGTTCTATGTGCGACTACCTGGTAGGCGGTAAGTAATTCTACTGGGCTTCGCGAGGCCCATTAGCCATAGCTAAGCTTCTTAACTAGATTTCTTAAAAATATTTTGAGCGTGCAGTCTTGTAATCAATTAAATTTTAGTGTCATAAAGTGCAAGTTTGAAGTAAGTTAGGCTTACCATTGATTTCTGCTATTTTTTTTTTGAGCAACATCGCTAATTGTATGGAAGAAAATGCACAACACCGTCAGTAAAAAAAACAAAATTGCCCAAAATCAACGTTAAGTCCCAGCTACTTGAGCCTTGCAATTTATTGTACTAAAATTGAATGGGCTACAAAATTGCATACCCAAAGCTTTCTAAGAAATCAAATTAAAAAGCTTGACATTTTTACGGAAGTTTGTTGCCTTTTTTGTTAAATATTACACAAAGTTTGAAACTTGGATATTTAGGGTTTCTGTCAAAGAATAAACTATCCCCCTTATTCATAAAAAATAAAATAGCTTTTTTAATATAAATTAAAAAATGTAGGAAAATATCACTTTATAAAGTCCTCTAAACCTATTTTATTTTTTATGAATAAGGCGGTAAATGTTTATAAAAAAAAATTAGAATAACAAAAAAAAATAAATTGTTAAACTTGTCAATGGGTGGTGCGCTTATAATTTTGACACATTGTGAATATTGATTAGATGTTTTGAAAGAAGTGCTTTTCAATTGAGGGGCAGGAATTCAAAAGATTTAAAATATACGTGTGCCCATTTAAACAATCATACTAAATTAGACTGTTATGTAAACAATATCTGGTTTGTAGATGTTCCCGCAGAAACTGGATCTCCCGACCTAAAACATTGCAGTACCGATACGAAACGACTGGAGGTTAATTTAAATTTTTTGGGTTGATGATACTTTCAAAACTAAGAAGAGAATATAGTTATTAGGATATATTGCCTGGTTAGGACATTTTTTTATAGGTATAACCATCTAAATTCACTAGATTGATAGGTTTTTTATAACTAGACATCGGAATTTTATGAAATTGCATATTTTTGTTTTTAATCCAAGACATCCCGTACAAAGACAGACATTCGTTTCATTGAAAATAAAGAAGATTTACGCCTATGCATATTTGCATATTTTTTGCATATATTTCGCATATTTTTGGAAAAAAATTATTTTTGTCAACCACTTCTTGCGAAGTAGACAGATCTTTTGCTTCATCTAAACGAATTTTAAATGATAAAAGGCAAAGATTCAATGCAGAAAATTTAGAAAAAGCATCAGTACTGACTGCAATGCAAAATAAAAATTTTAACTTATTGAACAAATATTTTTGTTAAATGTACATGTAATTGTTTGAAGTAAATGTATATATGTATGTAATTCGACTTCTTAAACACATAGTAACCCCCTTCAAAATATTTTCAAACAGCAACCTTCTTAAACCTCTTTAGTCTGACACACATATTATGATACATATGCCAATTACCTCATTGCCTTAATTTATTACGACGTTTCCAGAACACGTAATTCGCTCTCCCATTCGTAATTTGCTCTCCCATTCGTAATAGGTGCCCCAATTACCCTTCGAATTACGTAATTCGCCCTAAAAAATTTTGAGAGTGAATTACCTCATTTGTAGGTAATTCAGATCCAATTACCTTGCGAATTACGAACAAATCGCTGCCGTCGGAAATTTATCGAACTTAGCTGTCAGAACAAAAGAGAATAGAAAAAACCAAAACAAGGAAATGAAGGAAAAAATGAAAAAACAACAATGAACTCTCAAATCCAGTTGAGAATGTGCCGTGTAAACGGGGTAATTCACTAAAGTAATTAAGAAGCGAACAACGTAACTGGCAGTGCTGGTGCGAACTTAGTTTTAGCTGAATTTGATTTTCTAAAAAGGTGGCTGGCTCATTTATGTAATTTAGAAATTAAACCTTTTCAAAACCATGTTCAGTGATACACATATTGTAATATTTAATTCACTTAACTTATTAAAATTTTTTAACTTTAACTTTTTAAACAGGTGGCAACCCTCATAAACATATTTTCTGCCACAACCTTCTTAAACCTCTTTCGTCTGACAGCCATATTGTTAATCATATTTTAGCTGTTTAATTCCCTTAATTAAAAATGATTTTGATTTCTTAAATAAGTGGCAACCATACCACGCATTTTTTTAGAAATAAAGCGTTCTAGAAATCATTTAGATTGATACTCACATGGTCAGTCTTCTATTTCAATATTTTTTTCACCAAGTTTGCCACACTAACGGTATTAAATATTAAAACACAAGCTTACTGTTATATCCAAGTTCTAAAAATTGAATATGACAGCCGACTCTGTCATTTTTGTAAGCTCGGGTATAAAAAATTAGATCGCAAAAGTTTTGTACTAAAAATAAGCTAAGACGAAACTCTGATATGCATTTTCCATTCTCGCCGAATCCGGGATAAAAAAATAGGGGTTACCAGATAAAAAAACATATTGACCTTGAGATGACATTGAAAAATTCCCCTACATTAATTTTGCCTAACATATATAACATATTCTTAAAAAAAATTTAAGTTAAAAGCAAAATGAGCAGAGGGGTGGTAACGTTCAGGAAGATAACATATTGTTACGATTATCCTTTGATCTCCGATAAATTCCCAAATACAAATTAAAATGCCCAGATTACAGTACAACTAACTTTATTGTACCACAAACACTTTACAATACTTGTTAAGAAAATTCTATATATACATAACTTGGTAACTTTATTCCCGTCCTTCTTTAGAATCATCTGTCATCAATCGCCCATTCTCTTTCTCGTACTGTTCGCAGTGCAGAGAAAATACACGTACTTGTCGCGCAGCATTTTACATTAACTTTTCTCGGTGCCGAGGATTCTACATCTTTCACGATAGTTCGCTTTAATTAATTCGTGTATTCGCAGTAATGGCCTGAATATCAATAAATAAACAGCATGGTTTAATCTGGATTTGTATATCAAATGATTCTGCCGGAAATTGCTCTGATTAATAAAAAGCTCTGCTAACATATTATTTGCAAATTTGTCTGCTTATAACGAATTTCACACTTTTCGAAAAATAACAAAAAAAATTAACCTTTAAACCTTTGGCCGAGTTTCTCCTCAAAATTGTTGTAAGCGATTTGAAGCTGTCATAGAAATTGAGGAACTTACAATATAACGTCGCCATCGAATGGCAGATGGTTCCTTTATGGATGCCTTTTCATGAGTTACAGGCAAAAGAACATATAGTTACTCCGAAGCTTGTCATTCCCTGCGAAGGAGCAACCACAACCAAAGTAACTGATTTCAACTTCAATTTTCACATTTATTTAGATGTAATATACATATGTATGTGGGATTGCATGCCTTAACGTGCTATCCCTAAACGTGCCAAAAGGTACGATCTTAACGTGCTATCCCTAAACGTGCCATAAGGTACGATCCTACAAATACGCTAAAATGCAACCTTGCACAACAACCCTTTTTTGACGAACGACAACAAAACGAGAACACGGACCGCCTAAATATAAGCCGATTTAATTAGTTTACCTATAAGTATTTTTATAGTTATTACTAGACTTAAACCGTTTAAATATTAAATAAAATAATAAATCCACTAAGATTAAAACGGTCGTGTGTTTCCTTTAACTGTGACTCTACATGTATGTCCAATATTCTGCGAGAAATCTACGGGAATTTGCGCGTAGGCGATGGCGAATACCGCAAGCGATGGAACGTTGAGCTGTATGATACAGCAACTCCGCTGGCTCGAACATTTCGTACGAAAGGACGCAAATGCTCCAGCCCTCCACGTATCTTGCTGGTGGTAGCAGAGGAAGAGCAAGGCCTGCTCTGCGATGGAAATATTAGCTGGAAGACGACTTGGTTTAACTAAGCATTTCGCATTGGCGTCAGTTGGTACAGAAGAGAAATAAGTGGCGTGTCTTGTTAGACTCGGCCAAAATCGCTTAAGTGGTTGCAGCGCTAAGCAAGAAGCATAAAGTGTGTAGCTAAACAAAACTATTTTACTCGCCCTCGCCTGAAGCAATGTTCACATAGAATTTTGACATATTTGCCTTTATTCGCACCTGAACACGTGGAGTGAATCCTAACTTGCCATTCATGTCTAATTCCGGAAGACCATAATAAACACAGTTATTCATACAAGAATTTACAAACGCTGGTCAGGGAATGGTAATAGTATGGTGATAGCATGAGTCAACGTTCATCAAATCAACACCAAAGCGCTTTGAATTAAAACGAATGATAAAAAATGCTCCGTCATGGTAAAAAATGCGGCTGAAGCTAAAAGAAAATATTGCATTGCGACCAGGAAGCCACGAATTCATAAACGCCAGCAAACAAGCAACTAAACTGAAAATACGAAAAAACCCCGCTCACACACATTTATTCACAATATCCTGGGGATTTCCACTTAAACTTATGGCATTGCAGAGCCAAAGTAAATGTTTGCATTTCTTCTTCCACGATTTCAACCTGCACTGCTACCATTTCTGATCTATGGCAACATTCCCAGCGGATAGAGCAGGCTTGGCGCCAGCGTTGGGATTCAATTCAATGTATTCCAACGAGTTTTGTAGAATGGTGTTAAAGTTAGCATTGACTTTTGTAAATAAGCAATGAATAAAACCACCTCGATTCAATAGAAATATGTAAGTAAAAAAAGTTTTGTAGAAAAATTCAAATGGCCAATTCTACGGCTGGTAACATTATATTCGCACGAAGTTTTTATTTAGTTCATACGAAATAGCTACAAAGATACTAGAAAAATTCAAGATTTTAAGACTTATGTTATTAAACAGTGCTAAATCTACATTTGTGTGGTAAAATTTTTTTTAAAGTTTAAATACCTTAAAAGTTACTAGCGCATTGAGCGCACTGGCAACGTTACATAATTTGGAAATAAAATTAGGACTAAGTTCATATTTTATTAAAGTTCTGTGAACTGATCAAGACAATCACTCCAATTTTACTCTATGTTATGACGCAAGCATGCCACAAGGTAAGTACATAATGCGTCATCAAACATTTGGGGGGTTTGTATGTATTTTAACGAAAATTGAGGCAATGGCTATGTTACACAAAACACTGGCAACGTTACACTTACGAAAATTGAGTATATAAAATTAAAAGAAATTATTAGATTTTTTAATATTCATTTTAATCGTTGTTTATGACCACAAATACCAGAATAAGAAGAGATAGGCCCATGAAAATGTATACGTATATGATCAGAACATCGAGCTGAGACGATTTAGCCATGTTCCGTCTGTCCGTTTATTTGTATACAATCTAGTCTCTCAGTTTTTGAGGTATCCGACTATGTTCAAACAGGCACCTATTTGGCAATTAAGAACCTTTTCAGTAATTAAACCCTTAATTGTTACCCAATTTACCATACAAAATTTGAAATTATTAATTGCCCATTAATACTTAATTGGCAATCAATTTGTGTCGGATTCTCTATGCAACCCCGTGTTCTATGTTTATTTTTGATTTCCTGGTATGTGTTTTGAATAAATAACAATCAGCGAGGTTTGTTTATTGAATAAATAACGACAAGGGATGGAACATTAAATTTTCAAATTGTACCCAATTCGCGGAAATATTTTACCTTAAATGTTCCTAAAAAATAAATACGTATGTTCATATGTATATAGTTGAAAAAAATAGAAGATAACCTCTCCCTTCGATAGTATATCAAGTTTTACACTCACATCAAGCAAATTTGGCTATAACAAGACAAAATATTTTCGAGCAGTACGAGACAAAACTGTTTTAGAAGAGGTGAATCACTTTCCTCCCAGTTCTTCGATCTGACGTTTTGAAAAGAAATATTCTCTGTCTATCTGACGCAATCAACACCAGTTACGTTACTTTGACCACCCTTTTGTATCATTTATATGCCCCTTCATAAAGAGTGGCTATTGGAGAAGTTACCCACACCAGAAAATGCGCTGAAATGTCAATAAAAATAAGAAAAGATTTCCTGAAAGGTTATTTGGCTACGTTCCAAATGTACCTTAAATGGTGCGCTTGTACCGAATGTACTTTCAAATTAAAGAAAGGTACGATTGTACCAACTTTTCCATAACTGTAGCTAATGGAATGGAGCAGCTGACTATGTGTGAACACCCAAAAACGTTGGCTCAATTAAAAAGTTAATTGCCTCAGCTAATTGGCATATTTGAACATAGTCTTACAGTGAAACTGACAAAGATTGGGCCACTATAATGTATAGCCCCCATACAACTGATTGTTCAGATTTGGGGTTTTACTTTATGTAACTCCTCTATAAACATATGTATGCTGTGAATATAAAAATGTTGTTAGGTCCCAAACAACTAATTTCAAATGCAGTAATCTGTTAAAGTAAGATTTTCTGATGTTCATGGAAGGTATGAAGCCTTCGACATAGCCGAAGACAGCACTGCTCTTACTTGTTCTATATTGTTTTTATTTTGTTGAGGCTTGCTCACCAGTATTAGAGAACCACAAGGAATTAAATCAGTTTCATTAAAAAATCACTGGCAACGTTACATATTTTTAGTAGGTAAAAACTACACCAAATATACTAAAATGTCACGTTTTCTAATTGGTATGAGGAACGTATGTATAATACTAAGAAAATATGCGAAAATTCCTTTTGCAAAGGCCTTTAAAATGTCTGAAAAAAAAACTTTTTTGTTTTTGCACTGGCAACGTTACATCCGATTTTTGCGGCACATTTCTTTTTAACGTAATTTGTATTTAAAACACATTTTTGTCTAATATTCGTACGTATTATGATTAGATAATTTATTTTCTAATGCTAAAAACTTAAACGGCCACAATAGGGTGTAACAAACGCCTTATTTTTACCTTTTTCTTTGTTATATAGTGTTTCCAGCTATACTTTGCCTGATTGAAAAACTTTGATGAAAAGAGCGAAAAATCTAATATAAAACGCTTTGACGTGACTGGCATTATTGTCACTAGCTGCTTTAAGATCTGCTAAAACCCGAAAGAACCCATTGCTTTCAATATTTGACAAATAAAAAAAAATCGACTTGGTTTGCTTTCCCATCAGCAGTGGAACTCAGCATGAGCTGTGTATGAAGCCCAGGTGTGAGAAAAACAAACATGTAGCATATGAATATCTTTATTTTTAGTACTGCATTTGCTATCTGAAACGCAAAAGCTAGGGGTTTGCATCACATACTTGCATTTTAGGGTGGGTCAAATTTTTTGGACGAAAGTTTTTCAACAAATCGCATGGTATTTTCGGTTTCTATATATCTTTAGAAGAAACTATATGTCTGAAATTAGTTTCCAGCTTGCGCATTTTTATATGAAAAATTTACCTTTTCACCACATTTTTTATTATCTTTTTCATTCAATGTCAGTGTTACAAAGTGTTCACCTTTTCTTACAACTATATAATACAAAATGCCTATATTTTAGTTAACAACATTTTTAAATGATTTACCATATTTACCATTCAAAAATACACCTAGTGTCAAAATTATAAACGCACCAAATATTGACAAGTTTTAACTATTTATTAATTTTTTTTTAATTTTAGTAAAAAAATTTCTAAAACTGTCGCTTCTGGTCTTACTTTTAATATCTTTATGATATTTATTGAGCAAACTATTTACTTTTATGACAATACTTTTTCTATTCATAATATCGATTTGGACCAAATACCAATAAATTTGTTTGTTACATAGGGAGTAAAAAATTTGTATCAGAAACATTTTTTTTTCATTTTTCCCTTCATCTCTTAGAAGAAAGTAGTACTTCAAAATATCCTCCTTACTGGGTAAATAAATATCACTTAAATAACTCGATAACCAAAAGCAACAAGATCTTGAGACGGTATATGTTATAAGCGTGCCTGCGCTTCTTGTGATATATGTGGCTGAGATTTCGATGTTGTAAACAGCTTCATATCGAGTTTTTAGTGATAAAATACAAAAAGCGTTAACTGTTTATATATTTCCTACAGTTTAATATTTTAAGTTTAAAATTCACATAACAGATCTATTTACTTTTTAAAATGCTTTAATTTCATTTAACCATAAACCATAAGTTTACATTACAGTGTATAATTTGTATCATAAGTTTCAGAGCAAAACTACCTCGCATTGAGAGCAAACAGAATTTTAAACGGAAAAATCGGGAAGTATGAATATATGTATTTGCTGAAAATACTAACGGATAAATAAACAAATAAAACAAATGTCAGAAACTAAAATATAAACATTTTATATAGAAAATTTGTAAGATAAGATCAATACATTATACATAAAACCGACAAGACATGAAAAAATAATAATTTTATCAAAAGGAAATTTTTTTATTTGAAAATGCGTAGGCTCGTAACTCATTTCCGATCCATGGTTTCTTCTACACTTTTGCTTAGATTTATCTGTAGAATCCAAAAATACCATGCGATTTAGTAAAATAAGAATCGACCCATCCTAACCTACATATATACACTATCGATCTGATCGGAGCATAGAAATTGTTTGCAAATACTTTGTGATTTATAAAAATGACAGATGCATGCTAGTGGAATGTTGGCTACCGCAAGCTTTATATCTGTCATTGAATGGGTAATCCTCTGCAGCACTCACAACAAATTACTGCAAGCGAAAACAAAGAACATATTTAAAAATTAAATTAATCGATACGTTTTCCTTATTTTCGAACAAAGTCAGAAGCACAGGATTTATATGCAGTGTATTGAAATACCAATTTAAGTAAAGCGGTTCCCTGCAGTGCAAAATTACCAATTGATAAAAATGGCCAACTTGTAGTTAGCTTTTCTGCGGTATTTTGATAAAAACCTCACTTTAAATTAGCTATGACAAACCCAACTTAAAATGAGCTGTAAAGTCATGCAGGGGTCACGCAGACGTAACCAGAAGTTTGATTTCTTTAAACAAGTTTCTATTTCAATATCTTCATACAAAAATTACTTTGAATACACTTTTTTCCTGCACTTCACAGATTATTTTTCGAATTCATGACAACTCAAAAGAAGGTCGAAATTTTATATTACTCTTTTGATGTTAGGTTTGACGGAATTCGAATATGGGACCACCACAGCAGAATATGTATACAAATAAACAAATATGTAATGATAAATAAAGTAAATAAATAAACATGCAAAAAATTTAAAAAAATTGCGTTAATTTCTTGTATTGATAATTTATGTCCAAAAGTAGTTAGTTACAAGTTAATTTACACCGAATGCAGAGACATCCAGGTCTGAATTTTTCGCACCTATCGCCTCACATAAGTACTTAGCTTTTTTCGAACAAAATCTACAGATAATAGTTAGCCCTAGTGTTCGCGTAAACAGACCAAAGTTAGGTATAAGAAAACGTCAGTCCCAGCAGGGTACATACACGCATAAACAAGTATGTATGTGTACAAGCACGCGCATTGAGATGACTCTCTTGTCTATATTTCACTTAAAAGAATTTTGTTTTCAGTTGAGCACTTATTGGTCTAGTCTTGCGATGCCTAACAATAACTTTAATTTATTCGGAATTAGCTTACATAATAATCTGCTTTATTTGATGGTGTCCCAAAAAGGAATAAGAATGAAGAAAATCTTGGCGGTGCAGCCAAGTTGTTTAAACGATGGAATACCAAGTGTTCAGGCGATGGTGCTGCCATCTGGTTTTAGGGGTGGTTGCTTACTAAACCGCCACAACCAGCCCCCTTATAGTATGTGCATTAGACCGTATCGAAAAAAAAAAGTTCGCCGGACACCCCCTCATATGAAGTGTTTTTGAAAAGCATTTAAAAAAATAATAAAAGTTTTTTTTTTTTGACAA
>JAPVRG010108047.1:0-12974 GCA_029783565.1 Rhagoletis cerasi | reverse complement strand
TCCATCATTTTTAGCGCACATCATTTTGTTTGTTAGCCGTCGTCAAGCAAAGGAGAAGGACACACTGCGGTGAGTATAATTTCGCTTTTAGTTGTCAATTTGTAAAACACATTTTTCTACATAGAAATAAACCGTGCCCTATTTTATCGAGCCGATTATTGGTTAAATTCGCCAGCGTTTATTATTATTGGATTCGGCGGCTAACAGTATTTTTAAACGTTTACGTCCGATACCTACTAAGAAGTTGGGCAAGTTATAGTAATTGGAGCAGGCAACTCGGGGTTAGCGGCTGCCCAACAGCTACAGCAATTCGGTATGGATGTCATTGTGTTACTGTACTTTTCGCAAGAGCAATTATATTGCTGATTTAGGCGCTATGGTAGTAACAGGTGTTTGGGGCAATCCAATGACTAAGGGCCAATTGGACCAGCTCTGTTTAATTGGAGATTAAAGTTAAATAGAGCTGGTGAAATTGGCCCTAAGCAAACAAATTGGAATGGAGATAGTGCAGGTTAGGCTAGCATGTCCGCTATATTGAGCTTGTGGAAAAGCTGTGCCCAAGCATAAGGAGGATATGGTGAGCAGAAATAATACGTAATAAGTATAGTTTATTTCATAAATATTATTCGGCCTTATCACGAATTCCATGCGAACAAATATTCCCAAAACTTATAAAGCAAAACAAAAACAATGTTTCCCAATTTGTTTTTCTTTTGCCTGTTAAATTATGGCAACGAATTATTTACGTGGAGTTGGCGATAAGGCTGATTGTTTTTCAGGTGGAACGTGAACTCAATCGACTTCTTGAGGCCGCCAGTTATCTGTCTCATCAGCTAAATAATAACTACGCCTACGATGACCCTATCTCATTGAGCCAAGCATTTGAATGGACCATTAAGCTCCAAGAGAAGGCGGAGCTCGCCAATACCACATCACTCAGTTTCTATCCCTTAAGCATTGGGATTAAGATGATGATTTCGAGTTCATCGGCAATCACACAATAGCTTTGACTTAGATATACGTGTAAATACCGCCGTAAAAGCGATAAAATTTTTCCATACTGGCGTGAAAATTGTGACTGAAAACTTGAAGACAAACAATTCTTCCGTTACATACAAGGCAGACATCGAGCTCTGCACCCTCACGCTAGGTGTGCTAAAGATAGTCACCTCCAAAGTTCAATCACAACAAGCAAATCCTGAAAGCAATCAGCTATACAGCGATTCGGATTTCAAGCTTAATTAACTAATTTTAAATCTAGTTTAGTAATCAATAGCTGTGTATGGATGTATGTATATGTATTAACCTATACAAATACATAAAAGCAGAAAAAGTGTATCAAATTTTGCAAGGTTGTAAGAAACCTAAATTTTTTTAAACCTTAATAATTAATTTTTAACTTTTAATATATACCAAAAGAAGGATAAATCGATTACCTTTCTTTTGATTATAATGTAGTTGAAATCGCTCATTTTTTTTATACAAATTTTGCAGCTTTTGAAAACACATATATGTAAGCAGGGAAAAAGTCTTGAAATTTTGGATAGTTGTAAGAAACCTAAACTTTTGTAAATCTTAATAATTAACTTTTAATATGTATCAAAAGAAGCGTAAATCGATTACCTTTCTTTTGATTATAATGCCGTTGAAATCGATCAACTTTTTTATACAAATTTTGCAGCTTTTGAAAACACATATATGTAAGCAGGGAAAAAGTCATGAAATTTTGAATAGTTGTAAGAAACCTAAACTTTTGTAAATCTTAATAATTAACTTTTAACTTTTAATATATATCAAGCTGCATTTACATGGTATGAATCTGTTCATAAGCTATATGAATTTTCCTATAAAAGAAGAAGAAAATGTTAGTACGGAATATTACGTTTTCAAATCATGTATTATTATTAATTTCACTATGGTATTACTTTACCGGACTGGAATGCCGTCCGCTACCATTCACGTTCCTGCACAAATGTCAAAAGAAGATATAAGGGCGCGAAAAGAAGACAAAACGGTGGGAAAATAAGAGAAAATGGCGCGAAAAGAAGACAGAATGGCGCCAACAGAAGCATGATGAAGCAGCATACGAAAAGCGACAGTATGGCGCAATTGCGTGATTCAATGCGCTGATACCGGTCATTGCGTTGGCTTCATGGCCCAGGCCTAAGAGCGATGTGTAAAGATGGTCACTGAAGCATTTAAAATTGCATCCCGCGCAAGATTGCCATACTCTAGAGCTGTCAAACTATCGATAGTTGAGACCATCGATAGTTTGCATTCTGAATGGACGGTCAATCAAATCTCATTTATTTTTTTTTAAGAAAAATTAGCGCATCGACGGTTTCGGGCTTTAAGCTTGACGGCCGGTGATTTATAATTAAACACGCCATGCAAAAAAATTCCTTGCAAAAATCGGCAAGGGCTGTATTTGGCTTCCCACCACCTTGAATAAAAATTTATACAAATAAGAAACAAGATATTATATAACTATAACATATTTATATTACAATTTTAATGTGGTATATCTTCCAATAAAGAAGCGGGTTATCATGTGGTTTGACATTCTTTTTTTTCAAATATTTGACATTTATAACACTCACTTTTATTAAATTTTAATGCAGTTATGCACTTTTTAATAATTTCCACTGGTTTTATGGATGAAACACTCATTTTTATGAAATTGTAATGCATTTGTTCGCTTTCTCACTCATTTTCTTCCATAAAATGTAAACAAACAATGCGTGCACAACGATTAGAAGACGACAAAGTCATACTCATCCGTTTCTGCATCATCTACGATTTGCCGATTACAAGCCGATAATGACAAGTGTGCAGACCTCCATTGAAATGCATGTGCTCGGCTCAAAATTTGAGGGCGAGACGATAACGCAACTATGATTAGACGACGAATGTGTAGAAAGCATTACAAAGCAAACGTAAAACGGAATAGTAGAGCGCCGTCTGCAAGGCAAATTAATATAAGGTGATAGCAGGAGAACAAAAACAAAAATTTACATGTATTTTGTTTTTGCTTTGGCTAGCTTTGGCGGCGTAAACTGTCAAAATCTGTAAGAATGTGTGTGGAAATGCAAACAAAATTTTTCAATTTGACATTAGAAGCCGTCTAGTAACACCACCTTATATAAATTCGCCTGGGCCGTCTGCTGTTTTAATGCACAAACATTTACGATGATAAATAAAAGGTCTGTTCCCGTACAGATAATTTGAACAAATACTTTCTGATGGCAAGTTCGCTTTTGATAATTCTTTATCCATTTCGCTTTTTTGAACGGACTAATGCAACAACATATTGTACTTCCATCCGTAGTTTCCATCAATAGTTTCAATATATTAATGTATTAAATCAAATCAATATCAATTAAAAAAATTTTTTTTTGATATTACTACCCTGTTGTTAATCAATGGCTATATCCAGTGGCGTTTCAACTTTTTCCGGCCCGCCAGACTCTTGGTTATCGATCTTGGTTAAAGCAAAAAGTGTCTCCAACTGTCGATAAAGAAGTTTTTTCACATAAACATTCGGTGTATAATGAACCCGCTAATCCAATTATACGCAACTGTGTAAAAGAATTTCAGACGGACACTTTTTCACGATTTTTGTTAGAGTTTGCTACAATTAACCTAATATTTAATGTGCCTTGGTTTGGTGAAAAAAAAATTTATCTCTGCCAATGCAACCCTACATAGCTAAATAAATAGTACCAGTGTTACCCATTATCTAAAGTAAATGAGTAACTAGCTCACATTATACTGAGTCTACACGCTCAAGTTTTGATATGCATAGATAACTATGCTTGGATCGAAATTTTTAAAACATTTGCTAGAAGGCGAAAATCTTTCGACAAACTTTTTTTTATTTGGTTGCTCGCCACCCAAAAACAAAATAAAACAATAACATGTCGATGAGTCACATAAATAAAAAGGGCGTATTTCAAAAAAACTATGACTCGCTTCAGCAAACTATCACAAAAGACTGAAGAGAATGGTCATCGCTTCGCCACGGCGTTCCATGCGGAGAAAAGCATCATACCACTCTAGACATCGAAGACACAAGCCGAACGTTGAACGTGGGCTACAAGTCGTGGAGCATTCAGGTCGAAGGGAAGAGCGAGAGAACTCAGATGCGTCAATGTCGATATATGAGGCATTTTATGTCACCGCGGCCACCTCTGTGCGCGACCTCTAAGGATTTCGATGAAAGCTGAAGAGATTGAAGGTCTAGGTGACATGAATATACGTGCAGCATATTTTGCCGATATGAAGTAGGGTTGCCTATTTACACGGGACTTAAGTTTTGACAAAACATAAAACATACCTTTCTTTAAAGTGTTGTATCTCGGAAACCTTTTAACGAAACTTAAGGAAAAAACATGGAACAAGTGCAGAATACGGACCGTTAAGGTAGAGCAAAATGAAAAAGTGGGCGTGGTCCGCCCTTTTTTCCTGATTTTATTGGTGTAAATCGTTTTTGGTGCAAATTAATAGGGGCGGAACTAGGGGGGGTTAAAGGTGGAATTTTCAATATTTTCAAACGCTTATATTTCAAAAATTATTGCACAGATTTTCAAAATGTGGATATGCTTGGAAAGGTAATTGATAGGCCTTTTATTTGCTATGTATATCTGCCGCTGTGGTGTAGTGGTAAGCGCGCGATTTTCTATTACAAATTTTCCTTTTTTTAAATGTTGTTTATTATTAAAAAAAAACGCCAAAACGCAAAAAATAAAAAATCAAAATATTGTTTATTATAAAAAAATAGCACCGCAGGTGAAAATTTGTAATAAAAAATCGCGCAATAAAAGGGGGTTAAAACCTCAGGCAAAACACTTCATGTATATACATAAGTGTAAGTTCGTGGTAATTATAAAAAAATAGTTTTTTTATTAAAGATGTATAATAAACGTAAAAAAACATGAATGTAATTCATTGTGCGGGCACTAATTGCTAATATTTAACCGATGTGTGTACGTTATAGTGTTTACTGTGCGAAATAGCGAGTTATAATGTATTAAATTAGCAAACTTTAGCAACAAATAACTCGAAAACTATAAGGCTCCCGCAGCTGAAAACTATATATTTGTAATCAGGAGAACGCTTTCCATCACAAAAGATATACCTATAACATTTCTTATGCATATAAATATTCAAGGTATCCACAGTATTTTTGCGGAAAACTTATTTCTTAAGAAATGCAAAAAAGTGTATAATTCATGGTGAAATTGTGAGAAAATTAGTGAATAAAAATAGGTATTTTTAATTGAGCTAAAGGGTGACACTTTGACTACCTGTACGTAAAAGAATTTTGTATCGGGTCACCCCTTTGGACGGAATAGCCCGAAATCTTATGGCAAATAACTAAACCTTACCCTATTTTTGTATTCAATTATTTTTCTCAAAATTTATCCACATAAATTATATAAATGTGTACATTAGAAAAAAGATATTTTCATTACGTTTCAAACGTTACCAATTCAAATTCGGTCAAGAATTGTTTGAAATATAGCCATTTTAAATTTTCGAAAATTCCCCCTTCGCCCCTCCATAACCCTGAAAATATAAGCTTGCACCAAGAAATGTTTATGCCACTAAAATCAGAAAAAAAGGGCGGACCACACCCACTTTTTCGTTTTGTTCTACCTTAACGGTCCGTATTCTGCACTTATGTCAAAAAAATATATTTGTTCCGTCTTATTATGGGCTTTAATTATAAATTTTTTACATTAATGTGCAACGTATAAAAAAATAAAAAAATAAAATATATAAACATTTTTCTTTTTAATTTTTTTTTTTTGATTGCCCCATTGGTAGAGGGCTTAGGGTGTACGAATTTGTCGCAACGTCGGGAGTTGAAGTCTTGCTCCAGCTGCTAGTTGCTTAAAATTTCCTCCAATCCCGTCGCAAGCAGGAGTTGCAACAAAGTTCAATTCTGCTATTTCCTTGAAGGCCTTTTCGTGATTTCAGACCTTCAGTAAAGTTAATATGATTTATTCACATTGTTTTTGTTCTTGTACACACATTTCCTTTTTCAAAAATATACAATTTCATTAAATTTCAATGTATATTTGTCATATTGCTCTAGCTTTAGACGATCTAGAGTCCATACGCCTTCGTAGCCCATTTTTATGTAAAAAATTTTTTTTTTAAATGTCAATCAAAAAAAAATTAAAAAGAAAAATGTTTACTTATTTTTTTCTTTTTTTATACGTTGCACATTAATGTAAAAAATTTATTATTAAAGCCCATAATAAAACGGAACATATATATTTTTTTCATTAAGTTTCGTTAAAAGGTTTCCGAGATACAACACTTTAAAGAAAATTATGTTTTATGTTTTGTCAAAACTTAAGTCCCGTGTAAATAGGCAACCCTACGTCATATCGGTAAAATATGATGCACGTATATTCATGTCACCCAGACCTTCAATCTCTTCAACTTTCATCGAAATCCTTAGAGGTCGCGCACAGAGGTGGCCGCGGTGACATGAAATGCCTCATATGCATCCGATTCTGGAACGGAGACCAGGCCTCTCCGTCCAGATGTTGAAGAAGGTCAGCTTGTTGAGTGCGGAGCGGAGACTCGGCTTCTCCGCCCGACTATTGATACGGGATCGGAAAATAGGCCTTTCCGACTCCTACAGCAGCACGAGCGCGAACGTGGATCGGAAACACGGTCTTTCCGACCACAACAGAGACAAAGACCAAGCCAGTAACAACGACCACATAAGCGTCAACGACGACATCATCGACACCGACGAGATCGCAGAGCGGACACTGGGCCTTTCCACCTACAGCGACTTTCACGCATCCCATCGAAGTGCACTCCCACGACAGTTATATCCGCGGATCTGGCTAGAGAACTGCGCTAGAACAAATACGAGTCGGCGGACTAACGGGTTTTCTATTATGCCATAGAGGGAAACACGGCCAGAACAAGCGAGTTTCGACGCATTGCGTGGTTACGCCCCACTTTCATCGAGTCGCACCGAGCACCAGCGTAGATCCTGCCATCCTCGCGTCTTACGCACATAACCGCCTAGCCGATCCGAGCTTTTATAATTCAGCACCGATACGCCTGGTACTCGGCACAGACGTATACGCCGATATTGTGCTACCCGGGATTCCACCGGGCTTCACCGGATTCATTCGGGCCTCTGCTGGCTCAGAGCACCATATTTGGATTGGTGCTTTCCGGGGTCTGCACAGCATAGTTTTAAACTACATTTTATTTTTTATTGAAAAATTAATTTTCTATATATAAGAACACCAATCGTTAATAAAATGCATTTGAATGTAACCACGCCTATTTCTTGAATTGCCTTTTTCATTATCACTCCTGTAGTAGCGACAGAGAAAGAAAGCCGAGCTATAACGTGGTGGACGCCGCCGCTGCTTGAGGAATGCGGATTAATATTTCCAGATATAAATTTTCTATTAATTTTTACTTTACTCTCGCAACAAACAATGTACGCCTGGTAGCTGAGACGCAGCAAATTTGTTAAGATGTTTAAGCCTTCAGCATGAATATTTTTTTAACACTTTAGTGATCCACCATCCGACAGGGAGGTATGTGGCGCTAAATACATAGGCCAATCGACTCGCACTGTACGCATTAGGCTAAACGAGCACCTAAAATATATAAAAAACATCGATTCGAAAAGTCGCCTTGCTGAGCACGCAATAGTGAACGAGCATTCTATAAAGGAAGTTGACTAAATCTGAATCTAATGTTAATAGATTAAATATTTTAGAGACCTTACAATTTACATTTTGGTAGGAATTGTTGTTTTTTCCACAAGAATTTTCATTAAAAAACGGTCTCAAGCTCAATAAATTGTTGAATATAATTGTTAAAGGCCAAAAATAACAAACACAAAAAAAATAAAAAAGTTTCTGTAAATCGCGATATTGTTCCACATTATTCTAGTTTGTTTTCGGCCTTATAGTACACTCAGCTTTTCGTTCTTGATTCGTTTTTGTGTTGATGTTTATTTCTCTCTTTACACTTGTTACAATGTAATAGTTTGTAATGTTATTCACTGTGATTCCTTTTGTACAAGATATTATTGGTTATTTGCATAACAATGGCTAGTTGATCACCAACAGCTGATGATGACACCAAGCGCGTGTCGCAACAACTGGTTTGGAAAATAAGCATTTTAAGCGACAAAAATGTTGTTTGCTTTAACTGATTTTATTCTGTTGATATATCAGTCGCCTAGCACTCAAAATAAACATGTAAAGATTTACAAAGCTTTAAAAATTTACGTTTTCAGAAATTTTTCAAACTATAAACCTTTTTGAAAGCTTTTTTATGAATAAGGTCATTAGTTTAGTTTGAAAAAAAGTCTGTATACTTATACATAAAGAGAAAATTTCAATCAAAATTGCGTTCGTAATATAATAGGCGTGTTTTTTTGACGAGAAATTTAAGCAACTTTCTTTAGTAAAACTTACTTTATGGTACAACGAACACTTTTCAATACTTGGTAACTTCAAATTTACGTAGCTTTCCGCTTTAAAAATGAACTTTCTGTAAGCTGTAGCCTCACCTTTATGTACCCGCACACGCACTCATGGCAACTCTAGAAGGTTCTATTGTCATCTATCGCGCATCCTCTCATTATCGCACTTTGCCGTATTCCTCCATTTGACGTTTCTCGGTGCCGAAGCTTCTACGTCTCTCGTCGAACATTCTGTAATTTTTTGGTTGTTCGCTTAAAATAATTCGCGTTCGCAGTATTCGCCACACAGCCCTCCAAATAAGTCTGAAACGATGCAAGACTCTCCAGGTGGACCACCTTCATCTTATTTCTCGGTCCCCCAACGGTCACTCATAATGTGAGTACGTTGTCTTACAAGAGCTTGTATCTCCCTCAACTCCTCCTCCAGGATGACAAATGTTTCTTTTCCAATTCTCCTCAAATCTCCACTTCAAATTTCAAATCACTAGGCGAAAGGAGTTCACTGCCGAAGATTACTGTAACAATCCCGTGTTTTCTAATGTGCGTTCGCACCTTTATTTATTTACTGCTAGGAAGGAAATACAAACGAAATATAAATATAATTTCAATGAACTGCATACGCCAACACGCGCTGTTGATTCTCCGTCGTTCCTCTTCGCTCAAACCCTCTTATGACGTTGCCACCCGTATTTATTTACTAGGGTTGCCCCACCCCTCCTACCTTTTTCAGTTTCAGCTTAAGCCCGTTACCTGTTGATTGAGGAGGCTCTCCTACGCGGACACTCGAATGAGTTGGTAATGGAAGCTTTTTGGCTGGTTCTAAAGTAGGTTGTTTCCGTTGAGACATTTCGCCTTCCACCATACCTGGATCGGTGGATGATAGCGTTACCGATGTCCCCGATGGCTCCCTCGATCCGTATGCCAGATGTTCTTTGGCGAGGGGGATTTTCTTGACATGACTTATATTCCTTCTCAACGTTTCACCGTCGCCTGCTAACTGAACCTCATTCCCGCTCTTCTTGACGACTACATATTCGGTCGCATCGAAATTCGGTGTCAGCTTGTGCGGAAACACCACGTTCTTCAGCAGCACCATATCACCAACTTTTATATCCGGACTCCTCGCCCTTCTCGTTGCATCGCTCGTCTCTTTCACCTTGTGTTTGCTTATGCAGTCCAAGTCTCTTGCCGAAGAATCAATGCTTTCTTCTGTAAGATCACGTATGTCTGGGATTTTGTCACGTATGGTTCTATTGAACATCAGTTCAGTTGGTGTAGATCCAGTCGTGCTGTGAGGTGTGACATTGTACATCATTAGAAATTTTTGGATTTCTAATTGATAATCCGATTTATTAGCATGCGCAATTTTTAAACGCTTCCCCAGCGATCTGTTCATATTTTCAACTTCGGTGTTGGGATCAAATGGATGTTATTTACTTTACAAAAATCTTTAAATTCATTGCTCACATATTGTCTTCCGTTGTCCGTCCGCAAGGATTTCGGTAACCCTAATCTGGAGAAAATTTCTTGCATTGCCTTGATGATTGCTTCGGAGTTGGTTTTTCTTAAGAACACGACCTCTTGATAGCGCGAGTAGTAGCCTAGCAACACAAGCACATACTCTCCATTGGGGAGAGGACCCAGTAAGTCTGTTGCAACACATTGCCACGGACCGTCGGGGAATCTGTGTATTTGCATTGCAGCTGGATTGTTTGGTTGCGATACGAGTAAACAGTCACGGCAACTCTTCACGAAACGTTCAACCTCCCTGTCGATTAGCGGCCACCAAAACAGGAGTATACTGCCTATTATTGAAAGCTCAAGCCGAAATGGATAATATACGTTGGATGTGCCAGAGCTCCAAGAGTCGTTATTAATGTAGGTAATTGCATCCGATATGTGATCGTCTTCTGTACTCTTTTTAGCAATTGTAGTCATTGTAAGGGTCGTTGGAGTGGAAGTGCATAGGATTTGAAATATATCTCCTTCGCAGTTCCTATCAAATGCATCTCCCGCAGATTCCTTTACTAATCTAGATAGTGGGTCAGCTATATTTTCTTTCCCGGAGCGATAAATTACTTTAAACTTGAAAGCCTGTAACCTTAGCAGCCAACGTTCAATTCTAGCGGGTGGTTTCGATGTTGGTTTAAATATCGCTTCAAGAGGCTTGTGATCTGTGACCAACTCAAAATCTAGACCAGCCAAGTAATAATAGAATTTCTCGACTGCCCACACTAATGCCAAGCTTTTCTTTTCCGTTTGAGAATATCTTCTTTCAACATCCGATAAGCTTTTGCTTGCGAACGAAATTATCTTTGGGTCACCACTGACACTATCAAATTGGATCAAAACTGGGCTGGCATCTGCTACTACGCGAGTTCTGTTCTTTGGAGCAAAATATGCTAAATTAGGTACTTTTGTCAAATATTTTTTTAACTTTTCAAATGCTTTCTCCTGATTGTTACTCCAAACAAAAGGCTCGGTAATATCTGCTAAGTTAAGTATGAATTTACCTACATAGGTGACTAGACCCAGGAAACTCCTCACCTCGTCTTTGGTGTTAGCTCTGAATTCTTTAATTATTTTAATTTTATCTGGGTCGACTGTAAAGCCTTGCTCCGACAACACATGCCCCAGGAATTTAAGCTCTTTGACTTTCCAGGCGCGTTTCTCCTCGTTTAGTACAACGTCATTCGCGTCGAATACCCTTAGAACATCCTTCACTGCTTTGTCGTGTTCTTCTTCGCAACTTCCGAATATAATAACATCATCTATATAGTTGAGGACGTTACTACATGACGACAATAGTTCTTCTAAAATGCGCTGAAAAATCTCAGGGGCCGAATTCACCCCAAACATTAGCCGTTTATATCGGAACAGACCCTTGTCCGTGATAAAAGTTGTTATTTCTCGACTGGATTCATCTAACTCTAGCTGATGGTACGCATTTTTGAGGTCCAGCCTAGAGAAAAATTTTGCATTTCTTAGTTTCGTCATGAACGAATCGAAAGTGGGTAGGGGATAGTTCTCGCGTAAGATAGCCTCGTTAGCACGCCTCATGTCGATGCATAGCCTCAGGTCCCCATTAGCTTTAAATACTATTACCACAGGTGAGAACCACGAACTCGGTCCTAGTACAGCCTCGATTATGTCCTGTCGTAGTGCTTCGTCAATTTTCTGCGACACTTGCCCCTCTAGCGCAATTGGAATACGTCTTAGTGGCAGCTGTACTGGCCTCACACAACGATTTATTGCTAGTTTAACTTTGATGTTTTTAATTTTCGGAAAAGGCGTTTTACTTTCAATATGGTGCACGTTCAAACCTAATCTTAAAACATTAAGCTTTACTGCTGTGTCACGCCCTAACAGTGATTGACGTCTCTTTTCAATAACGTAAAAGGTAGCAACCACTCCTTTATTCGCTATTTCAATCGGCGCATCAAATACCTTCACGATTTTTAAAAGTTTATCGGCTGCGTATGCCTTAATTTGATTAGATGAGTGTGTTCGGATATTCCATATCACAGCATTATCTTTTTGTAATGTTGACCAGTCTCGTTCGCTTATTAAATTGAAACGCGATCCAGAGTCTATAACCATATGTATTGTTTGGCCGCCCACAGAACACCTAATCATCTCATCACCCAAACCGTTGTCAATTTTGAAGTAGTCAAATTCACGCATTTCCTCAGACGAAATTTCACCCTCATCGTCGATACATCGCACTCTTGATGTTAATGTACGCCGCCTTTTCGCGTTGTCGTTACCACTATCTTCATGTTCGCGTTTGACCTTCTTGCTTTTACACCTCAAAGCGAAATGACCCTGCAGTATTCATTTGTTGCATTTAGCATTTTTAGCTGGACAATTTAAGGCGTTACTAGTGTGCCCTTTACGGCCACACCTGCCACATTCAACGTTATCAGGATTCCTTTTGCTGGTAATTTTGTTAACGCTTACTGGTGTTTTGTCGGAAGACATAGTTTCCAATGGTTTTTTATCAGTTCGTGCACTTGACACATTTCGATCACATTCGACAAATCGTGTTCTTTCTCCAAAAGGCGTTTCTTTAAATCTATTGGTGTCCAAGCGGCAATAAGCTTGTCTTTTATATTTGTTTCAACTACTTCTTTTTCGGTTATGCCAAACTGACATTTTGCTGCTTGGCATCTTCTTCTTCTTCTTTATTGGCGCTGTAACCGCCTAAGCGATTTTGGCCGAGTCCAAAACAGCACGCCAGTCATTTCTCTTCTGTGCTAACTGACGCCAATTGGAAATGCCAAGTGAAGCCAAGTCCTTCTCCACCTGGTCTTTCCAACGCAGAGGAGGCCTTCCTCTTCCTCTATTACCAGCATCACGACCCGCGTTGAATACTTTCAGAGCAGGAGCATTTCTGTCCATTCGAATGACATGACCTAGCCAGCGGAGCCGCTGTATCTTAATTCGCTGCACTATGTCTACATCGTTGTAAAGCTCATACAGCTCATCGTTA
>JAPVRG010108037.1:0-11703 GCA_029783565.1 Rhagoletis cerasi | reverse complement strand
AAATCGGGCCAACAAGTCTTCTAAATATTTTACATGGGGAAAATATATTTGTTCGTAGAATAAATATTTTTTGAATGAATAAAAATTTTTCCCTTCAGAAATCTTCCAACAATAGAAATATGATGCAAATTTAACTCGAAAATTTTACGAATTTTTTTTTTTTCAAAAGAGAAGAAATTTCCGGTTATGAAAAGTAGTTAATAAAGTTTTAAAGTTAAATAGGCATCCTTATTTTATTGTTTGAAGATCTCCGAAAAGTAATAATTTCATTCAATAAAAAAAAAATTACTTCTAACGATTTTATAGCAGTTCTACGAAAAAATTTATTTTCTCCACATAAAATATGTGGAATAACTTCAAAGTCCCGGGAAAACCCCTAAGCGATTTCAAAATAAAGTAATACGGGTTTCCTTAATTTCGATATTCTTTAGTTCTGCGAGGTTGGTGGGGGAAAAATTTTAGACCACGATAATAGATATGCTGTCTCCATTGGAAATATAGACTACATTCCAGAACGTCAAAATACAAGGATTAGTATTTTTATTTCTAAACCGCAATAGATTGCAATGCCAATTCTGCGCAACCAACGCTACTTTTCAACTAGGTAGTGCAAGTTAGACTTATTATTCTAGTAGGGTTTAGAAATAAAAGAGACTCATGCTTTGTATTTCGATGTTTTGGAATGCAACCATATTGTCTGATAAAATTATTTAGATAAAAATGTTTGCCTGTGGAGATATTGGATTACGCGTCAGGTCAGATCATGTCACTTGCGAGTGCGTAAAGTAGCTGAATTCTGCACATGATTTCTTGTCCCATCACGACTTACACAACATTCGCATAAGCAAAAGCTCCGCATTGATTATTGCGAATGCAAATGCGAATGCGAATATCCGCAACATCCCTAGTATACATATGTATGTTCATACAAACACACTATATATCTATTCATGATTGATACTTCACGTACGCTACTATTGTCAGCAACAAAGCCAACAGTTGGAATATTTCGTAAGCACTGACTAATTATAGTTTTTTGTGGATTTGCAAAAGGACGCGTCATTTGCTTGACCATGCATAACATTTTCTTTTATGAATAAAGAATAATTTAATTAGTAGCCTAAGGCAGATATCAAAATAAATTTTGTATATATGTAGCATGTATGAGTGACCAACAGGTGGAGCTAATGCGCGTTCCTTTTAATGACAAAAAATTCATTTAATTCGCTTTTAAATGAAGTAGGCTAATCAAGATAAACGAACATTTTCAGTTTAAAACGAAACTTGGTGATGTCACATGAACAGACATGACAAAGTAGTCTCAGAAATAAAATTTTTAATTAGATAACTTCAAATTATTCTTCCCATTTGGTGATAGCAAAGAGAACAGTCGCGGAAATTCAAACTTGTGATGAAGAAAAAGCTCTTAAAGCAATTTAAATTAATAATACGTTCTAACTTCCACACAACAAAGTTTTCATTTACAAATGACATATGCTATTAAATTTGCATAGAGCTAACTTTAAGTCGACTTTGCCTCAGCAAATGTTAAAGCGAGTTAAGAAATTCACTTAATATGCTAATTGAAGCGAATGGAAGCGAAATAATTTCACTAATGTTTTTTTCATATGGCTGCCAAAGCAAAGTGGGTATGCAACGAAAATTAGAACAAGCACATAGATATATATACTTGTACATATGTAATTACATACACATGAGTTTGTGTATGAATATATATAAATAGGTAGTATGTGAAAATCGCTAAGGGTGAATGAAAGAAACCGACTTTCATCCTCAAATGCATACCTACATACACAAGAACATCTAATCACTCTGGACATAGGGATTGTGCTCGTTTTTGATGACGCAGTGTTGAGCATCAGAACATCACAAACACATTAAAGCTACTCTCTGTGTTCCTCTACATTTGTATTTAGTATTGCATTATGAAGGGAAAAATGGACACCATAGCAATATATGCAAATTGGTTGCAATGGTGCCCAGAAGAGAGTGTGATTAAATAACGTTGATTAAGTTTATTATGCTGGCAAATGGTTGGGTAATGGTTGAGTGAATGTTCCATTTGTAAGCGGGTGATATTTAAAAATAAATCTTTTACACTAAGAGAAAAACAGTTTTGGAATTCTGTGGCATAAATTTTAATCTAGATATTTTTTTAAATATTTTCGCTTTTTAGACTTCCATAAAAATTATTTGTTAAGCTTGCAGGGATGACCTTAAGAAAATATGTGGAAGCTCTCGAATGGAGACACTTTCGAAGATATCATAATCATGGAAAAAGTATTTGAAATTAATTAAAGAAGTGCAGAGAAAGCGTAAATAATGTATTGTTGCTTGAAAGCATCGGTTTTGATTGGTGGGCATTTTCACCAAATACTTTCAGTATTTCCACAAAAAAAAAAAAAATTGTTTAAAAGTAACGCACTGGAATTAGAAATGAATTGGGCTTAGTTTCACACACGGTTTTAATGGTTTTAAAAATGCTTCCAAGGACAATTGGATAACTAATCGATTTCGAATTCATTGTCGGAAAAAATTGGAGCAGATGAATTAGAAAAATGATTGTTTACACGTGCAGCGATAGCTCACAAAGGCATCGAAATCGTCAACTATTCTGATGAAGTTTTTATATAACCATTATTGCTAGGCATTGGGCAACAAATCTTGCAAAAAAAAAAGTGAAAGGTTATTATTTAACTACGGAATATCCACCCACTGATGCTTTGCCATTGCATTCGACTTTCGGACAAAGCATTAAATAATCCAATCAAAGTTATTGTTTTCTATTATTACAAAATATAAAGCAAGTACTTACTATTGCATCCAATTGCAATCATACCGCATTGCAATAAGTTTCCGTTAAATGGCGTTTCCACGACACCCGAATTACGTTGTTCACTCTCGCAATTACGAACGGCGAGTTACCCCGTTTACACGGCACATTTTAAATTGGATTTGATAGTTAATTTTTTTCTTCCTTCATTACCTCACTTCCTGTGCTTTGGTTTTTTCTATTCCCGTTTTTCTCTAATAGCTGAGTTCGATACATTTCCGATTAAAATTTGAGACGACAGCGATTTGTTCGTAATTCGCATGGTAATTGGATCTGAATTACCTACGAATGAGGTAATTCGCTTTCAAAATTTTGTATGGCGAATAACGTAATTCGAAAAGTAATTGGGCACGCCAATTACGAATGAGAGAGCCAATTACGAATGGAAGACTTAATTAAGAATCGTAGAAACGTCGTATTACTCATTTGAAAATTGGGGTATTAATTTTACCTTTCATTTAACTAGAATTCTCATCTTCAAAAATATTTCAAGAAAACACAAAAAAAAACAAAACAAACGAACAAATTCCGAAAGATCACAAAAAATTCCGAAAAGTTTCCAAAACCGCTAAATACGCAAAAATCCCGGAATATCTATCCCAAATAAAAATTTATGAAAAATTCCGAAAAGTCCCAAAAATATCCTAAATTACTCAAAAAAATTCCAAAACGTATGGGAAAAGTTTCAAAAGATCCCAAAATATAAAAACGCAGCATTTCGAAAAGTACAAAACAAAAAAGTCCCGAAAATTCTTGAAAACATTTTCGTAACGGCTAAATACGCCAGAATCCTGGAATATCCCAAATAAAAATGTACGAAAAGTTCCGAAAAGTCTCAAAAAAGTCTTTATTACTTCTAAAAAAATCCCGAAACGTATCGGAAAAGTCCCAAAAGAAAGATAAAACAAGGCATTTCGAAAAGTACAAAATAAAAAAGTCCCAAAAAATATTGAAAATTTTTCGGAAAATTAAAACACAAGGAATCCCGAGTAATATCGATTATTCCTGAAAAGTTTCGAAAATTCTTAAAAAAAAAAATACCGAAAATTCTTCGCAGCGTGTAAATTCTGAAAAAAATTCTGACAAATCCCTAGGGAAAATAAAAAGCATTGCAAAATTATCTAAGTATGACGAAAAGTCATGTGAAAATCCCAATTAATTCAACACGAAGAAATCCTAAAAATAAACCATGAGGAGCTTCGGAAAAGTCTGAATATCCCCTAATAAAGACGGTTATGAAATCTTAAAAAGTCTCTAAAACCAAATCATTTTATTGTCAATGAAAATAATCAATATTTCACATATTTTAAGTCCTGAAGGAATCGTATACTACATTGAGAGAGAAATGTGTTATTTTCCAAAAAATAATATGAAAGTTTTTTCACTATTTGTTCCCTGTTGTTCTGTTTTATCTGAGTGTAAACCTCTTTTGCTCCTGCTTTCAATCCGTATTGTTGTTTATATGTACATATGTACGTACATTTTTTTTCAAATCCGTATGCACCTTTGGTCCCTCCTTTGCGCGACACAAGCTGGAGGCCGGCCGTTAGCTGTCGCCTTGCCTGTGTGCTGAGATATGCAAATCAGTTCACTGCTGGTGGTTATAGTGACGATATCAAATAAAGTGCTTGTATTACATTTACTTGGGCAAATTAATTTTAATTTTAAACAGAAGCTACATTGCTGAGTATTTTAAATATTTGTAGTGAAAGTTGGTAAAAAGGTAACACAAATGAAATAAAAACAATACATATAGTATTTGCATATACTTTATGGTAAACAAAAGCTTCCTTACAAATCAGCTCGTTAAAGCTTCACGCTGTTGCTTCGAAAATGCAAATCGCTCAATGCGCTCCAACACAATTTCAATTATGCAGAAATAATACAATATCATAAAAAGTGACTTCATTAATAAATTTTCGCTTTGCCGCGCTGCCATGTGACTTATTGTGATTTGCACGGGCACATCAGGGAGTCGAATGGTTTAATGAATATCTCAGACTCATTTACATTTAACGTTGTTCAAGAGAAGTTCTATCGCTTTCGCGTGTGTTGTGTCAATATTTGTAAGCTACGCGGCAAAAAACATGTCTAAGTGGTCTCTAATGCGTAGTGAATTATTCTCGACAAGGAATTCAAGCAAACATTTTCGTAATACGATTCCGTCCTGCGATGCTGACTCCACCGCCAATACATCCGCCATTACGGCTAAGACGTCAGTGGCTGCAACTGTTGGTGTCGAAGTGGAGAACACAAAACATGCTTCGAACTCACTACCATCATCGCCTCTGTCCACACAACTGCGCACAAAGCCAAGTCCTCGGCCGTCACCATCGCCGCAAGCCAGCAAAACAGTCAATAACAATATTGCAAAAAGCGCCAACAGAAGCAAATTTAATCATATCAGATGTATTGGCAACAAAACCAACGCTGACACATCTAATCACGTTGTATCGTCAGTGACAGGTGTCGAAGTTGCCGCAGCCGCAGCCACTGTCACGGTAAAACAAGCCTCCCAAGCGGCTGCGGTTATGGCGGTTGTATCGGCTGAGAATGACAATGTTTTTGTAGTTGGCCGAAAATACTTGAAAACTTTTCATGACCAAAACGCGCACACGTCTGCTACTGCTAGGGCAAGTCGTGCACGCTTGCATTCTTCGACTAGCAGTGGTGTGTCGCAGAAGATTGATGAGGAAGAGGAAGAGGCAAGTTCGGAAATGTACACTACTGCAAAAGTGCACTTCACAGCGGCTGAGAGTGGGCTGCTGCATCGTCGTCGCCGCTTTAGTTCACAGCCAAAGGTATTTCAACACTGCGCTTATCCGGCACACGTTTTCCAGGAGCGAAGGTAAAAGTTGTAAAAAAGTTTGCGAAATATTCTGTTTTTTAGTGTAATTGAACACGAGTAAGCGTTAAAAGGTTTTAAAGCATTTGACAGAAGTTTAAGTTTAATTTATTGTTCCAAAGTCTCACGAAGAAGATAAACACTTCACAGACTTACGCTGCAGCGCACTGGAAATGCTGATCATTCTTCGTTTAAAGAGAGGTAGCTTACAGTTGTTTGTGTGTGTAAATAGCGACTTTTAAATTTCAAATCCGTTTTGCTGCTATCAGCAAAGTAGATATCGCTAGATTAGAGAGAAAAGTTGGAAAGTCGATGGTGGTCTTTATTTCTCAAAATCAATTAGTTTGTTTTGTTTAAAATCAAAAAAGTTAACTGGCTACCTGGTATTTGTGCCTAGGGTTAATGTAGGAAGCAATAAAAATTAAAAATGCATCGTTTCCAAAAAGATCAAATTCTTTGTTTTTAATTCTACAAGTCTGCTTCTGCAAGTATTCAGTGAGACGCAAATTTGATAAGTTGAAAACGGAAATTTCGATAGTTTCAAAAGAATGCACAAACTTTTTAAAAACGTAGGATTTTTCTTGAAGCAATTACTTTTCAGAATTGTTTTCTCTCTTGTAAGATTTAAAAAACTGGACTTAAATGAAACTTGTAGCATATTTGATTTTTTTGTTACGATCAATATACAATTTGCATGATTAAATTCAAAGCCCATTTACTTTTTAAATCAAAAGATGGCAATCTTTTGCCAGAAAAGGACAAAGGAATGCTGTGATATAAGATTTTTTTTTACATGCAATAAGGGTGGATATCTCGATATGCTTTAAAAACAATTTTTTTCAAATGACTCAAATTCAAAACTGTTTATTTTTGTGGGAAATTTCTTCTTTGGTTGCTTCATTTTCGGTGATTTTCTCCCGGCACATATTAAGTACCGGGCCCGGATTTCATCCTCCTAATTTAGCAAAGAGAACCTTAAAGACTATGTAACCCAATTCGGCATTTTTTTCCTCCTAACTTAACACCAAGTTTGACTCGATGGGATGATTTCAGTCATGTTAAAACACTCATGCGATAATTAATAATTTATACAAACTACAAGCATCTGAAAAATGATTGTGATCAAAATATTTCATCGAAAAATCACTTGAATAAAAGAAATATAATCTAGCTAGATTATTGAATATTCTGCGAGCTTTCAGCAATGACAAGGCAGAAGAAATCAGCAGAGCGCTGGAGGAAAATGCATACGGCTGCTTATATTGGAATGGATTGACTCAATGCTCACAAAACCTTATTAACCCTAGGGTACTAATGCTCGCCGATTTGGCGGATACTAAACGCACTTTGCTCATTTTTATCTTTAGGAACGTGTATTGAATACATTGAATAAACAATATTTTGTTTTATTACTGAATTCAAATATCAGATTTATAAGTTGAATAATATGTATAATATAATATATAAGGATATAAAGTAGTAAAGGATCTAAAGTAGTAAAGTCGAGTATGTTTCCGAAATCAAGGATGAAATGATACTAAACTCTCTCAAATTGGGTACAATTTAAAAATTAATGTTCCATTACTGGTGGTTATTTATTCAATACACAAACCTCACTGATTGTTATTTATTCAATACACATACCAGGAAATCAAAAATAAACATAGAACACGGGGTTGCATAGAGAGTCAGACACAAATTGATTGCCAATTAAGTATTAATTTGTAATTAATAATTTAAAATTTTGTATGGTAAATTGGGTAACAATTAAGGCTTTAATTGCTGAAAAGGTTCTTAATTGCCAATTAGGTGCCTGTTTGCGCTAACACAATGTTTGTTTACATTTCGTGGAGGCTGAATTTTCCGACAGTGGCGCCAAAGATCCCTTCCTTGCCCACCTTGGCATTGAAATCGCCAAGCACGATTTTGACATCGTGTCGGGGGCAGCGCTCATATGTGCGTTCCAAGCGCTCATAGAAGAGATCCTTGGACGCGTCGTCCTTCTCTTCCGTCGGGGCGTGGGCGCAAATGAGCGAGATGTTGAAGAACCTCGCTTTGATGCGGATTGTGGCTAGATGTTCGTCCACTGGGGTGAACGCCAGTACTCGGCGACGGAGTCTCTCTCCCACCACAAATCCAACACCAAATTTGCGCTGCTTTATATGGCAGCTGTAGTAGAGGTCGCAAGGTCCCACGTGTTCCTTGCCTTGCCCCGTCCATCGCATTTCTTGGATGGCGGCGATGTCAGCCTTTGTCTTCGCGAGGACATCAACCAGCCGGGCAGAGGCACCTTCCACATTAAGGGTCCGGATATTCCAGGTGCATACCCTCAAATCATAGTCCTTTGTTAGTTTGCCGTGATCGTCAACAGAAAGGGGGGATCTCTTCCGAGGCTGTTTTTCGATTTTCATTGGGCGGGGATTTAACGTGGCGCACGCGGTGTTTTACGCCTTCTCACATTAGCTCGCTCCGAAACGAGTGTTTGGTTGCTACCCAGAGGATACGTGGATATAAATACCCGGACGTTGTGAGCTGCGATTTGAACCGTATGCACAAGAATCACTTCTGGCCATCCCCAGGTGGATGGCAGTCAAAAGTTTTCCCCACTTACGTGGACTTCTGCGCACTAATATTATAAATGCGAAAGTGAGAATGTTTATTTGTTACGCTTTCACGCTTTAAAAACTCAACCGATAATCACACACTGATGTCATTGTACCCAACTTAAAAAATACGATAGCATTTATCCCGATTAGACAAAGGGACGTGGCACCTCCCATACAAAAGAATTTTTTCATACTGCACATCTCTGGAAGTATTTGTGCTAGAGTCCTAGAACTTGGTATGGAGATATGTTAAATCAATGCCATACTCATGAAGAAATGTAAAAAACATTTTGGGGTTAAGTATAGACAAAAGGGTGTGACACCGCTAATAGACATGAAGTACATATCCTATCCTATTTTAACTAATATAAAGGCGACATCGATGTTGGTTCTTATGCTTTCAAGCCTTAACTACGCAACTGATCATAATGAGCTTTTCATTCAGAAAAACTTACTTTATAAGTTACCAGTACAAAATAATCCGTATATGTGAATAAGATAGCCCGGAAAATTTTGAAATATGAATTGCCTATTTGACATCACAAGAATACCAGAAAAATTTTAAAATAATTAAAATACTGAAATTGTTGCTTGAAATGTCCCCGGGCAAAGGCGGGTATTGCAGTTAGTGAAAAAATATTTCTTTTGATATTTCTAGAGAACTGCAGTTAGCCCATAAACTTAGAAGCTCGTAAATTTAAAAGTTTATGTACACTAAATGTTATATGAACGCATCTCATTAAACAAAATGTTATAGTCCGAGAGCCCCTTTGGTCACCAAAAACCAAAAAAGCTAATTAAACTTTTCTAAATATTTTCTATTTATATAGATTTTTTTGTAACATCGGAAATAAAAATTGCATCAGAAACGCTAGTAAATGTTTTAAAACTTATTGAGAAAAGAAATCTAGCTGGGCCTTTCTGTTTACATATGAACTGATTTCAAAGGGTTATACATAGCTAAAGAGGTATATATTGTTCAATAGAACGAATAAACTAACTTTTATTCAGCAAAGGGAAATTTGTGAAATCGAAAACTGAATTTATTGAGACACTGAGCTCGCTGGAGCTATTTTTCTTTAGATCAACATCATCTTAACTCGATATACATTTAACTGTCAATGCTCAATTCCGGAGTGTACAACAAATTAACGAGAACAACCCTATTTTATTTAAAACGCTCATGCTTAATTCGAGCACATAAGAACTTTAATGGTTCAACTGAAACATTATCAGAACGTATTACTGGATTGGTTTTCTTAATAGCTTTTTTTGTGAATGTATTTTGTGTGTAAGTATTCAATAATAAACTTTAATAATTCAGATCACCCTGCGAATGCTTGATGGTTGCTTTTTTTGAATGAAATATGATTCATCCTTTAGAGCTTCGGGTAACTTTTTCCCGTTTTCCAACCAACTTACGGCAACTTTCAAAGCACGCGCCTAAAGCTTAAAGACTATCTAGCTTTTTACAATTTCGAAGCTTTCAAGCTACTTTCATCTATTAGAAAATTGACAGTATCGTTTTCCCGCCACAACGTTTGTGTTTATTTACTTAAGAATACACACCGAAATGTTGTTGTTTGCTTCAAACATGCGCACTACAAAATACGGTCCACCATGCGACAATTGGGCACTAACAAAACTATGCTAGACACAAATTTGTGTCAAAATAAAATTGTTTAATAGTTCACAGTTATGGCGTCACAATACGTACCAAAAATTGTGTGGATTGGCTTTTGTTGACTAAGGCATTAGGACGACGACACTTTAACACTCACATGACCAGATAGACGCGAACAGTCAACAAGAGAACGTGTTAGTAAATGGTACAGTGCCGGCTTGAAGGCGCTAAAACGTTTTTATTTATTTCGCTGTAACAAAAAAATAAAAAATAAACACAACATGCAAATCCAAGAAAAACGCGTTGACAGCGGCTGCAGAAAAAGAGCAGCCACAAAGTGAATAATACACATATATCTACCATTAATCATGCTTAAATAGTTAAAAATGTCTCTGCTCATTGTCAGCAATAAATTACGTATACGCAGTGTAGCTCTGCGATGCGGAGTGATGCGCAAGCCACAGCAGAGGAAAAGCATACGAGCACAGCAGTAAACGTATGAAAATTAGTTGAAAAAACATGATATCACAAGGAAATTAAAAAATGAAATTTGTGCGGTAATGTGGCATCGTAAAAGTGTGGCGGAGGGCTGCTTTAAATTTTGAAAAATGCTTGCATTTGTGCATTTAATGTACAAATTTGACTTTAAAGTTTGCAGTTTATAATTGAACTGGGACTTTTTTTAGTTTTAAATAATTTATACGCCTTGCTGGCGAAAGTAATTTTTGTGGAAAACAAATGTGTGTACAACTAATTAAAATTTTCAATCGGCAAATCAAATATCTTCAAGGATAAATAAAACTATTTGCTTCAGCAAAATCAACTTTTTCAGACAGTAGAAAATTTATTGTTTACATTTTAGTACGTATAAGTACGTACACATTCGTACACACATGTAGTATAATTGTATGTATTTTCATAAATATGTATGTACATACATACATATATTTACCAGAGAATATTGCAAATTTAATCGTAGTTAAGAAAAGGTGATTCAAAATCATGAGTACTTCTTAATAGCAATTGCTTGATACTAGCAAATTTATTACCATGCAATTTAAATATGCCCGGTAACAGTTTAAGATATATTTGTCAGCCAACATTTATGCAAAACTTACTTGTATAATATTTTTTTACAATTTGTTTAATTCATGGAATGGAGTTCGTTTGAAAATCAAGTAGCCGTAATTGGCTTAAAGTAACGCAAAAGCAGAAATTTTTTGGAATTGCGGCCACGGAAAATCACGACAAACTTTGCGTGATATACCGCGAAACTTTTAAATATACAGTTGAAGCAGTCTACTTTGCAAATACCGGCTTACTTACGAGTTCTAAAAACCATAAAAGCTGTGAACGGTCATAAAGAGTTAGTTTTGCTGCAAAAAAAATGCTCGTTGCGGCTTAATCTTTCAACAAACAGTTTAAAGGAGTGCATGCTCAGCCATCGCGACATGCTTCTGAGCTTATCCCTTAAATACTGCAGGGCTATAACTCTGCGACAGTTTAGTGAAAAGTCGCCTACGATAGGCTCATGAGGCTGCATTTCCGCAAGAAAAGTGTCAAAACGTTTTAGTTATATATATTTGCGTGGGTAGAAAAATTCACAAAGTGTTATTATTAATTATAATAATTATAATAATAATAATAATAATAATAATAATAATAATAATAATAATAATAATAATAATAATAATAATAATAATAATAATAATAATAATAATAATAATAATAATAATAATAATAATAATAATAATAATAATAATATTAATAATAA
>JAPVRG010108032.1:0-10420 GCA_029783565.1 Rhagoletis cerasi | reverse complement strand
ACAAAACAGGTCCCTTACTCTGTAGTTCGATTCGATAGTAAATTTGTTCGCTTTCGAACAATTGGGACTCTGAAAGAACCTTTCGAGTAGCATTCGTTCGATGTTCGAGTTCCATGCTGTTCCCTTCGGATTTAATTTATCCCCTTTCGATTATCGAAAATTTGGTACTCTCTGCTTCGAAAGCAAATGCCAAAATGTTCGAAAGTTTTATAATTCTATTCGACAGCAACTGACCACTCGGAAATCCACAAAAACTTAAGTTTTTACAAATATAAATGTGAATACATGTGTTATTTGCGTAAAAAATTGTTTCTAGGGCAGCTAAAGTAAAACAACGAAGCCCCGGCAGTTTGAAATTATGGTAAATTTTATGACAGAGCACAGCGATCTAGCGAAGGCGCAAGTCAAAGGATTAGCTGCTAAGTAATCTTCCCACCATCTTTGGAAAAGATTGGAAGTAGAATTAAATGCTTGTGGACCTCGAACTCACAATTTTGTTGAGTGAAAAAAGGTAACAGCTCTCAATTGCGCTTTTTCCGCCATTCGGCCTTCATCTGTATCCAACTATGAATCCATTTGGTAATTTTTTTATTAAAGATTTTCACTTTTTTTTGCAAAGGCATGTACATACATATATTCAATAAATTTAACACAATAATTAATGAGTTAAAATTCTCTAACTTCACAATCGCAATGTTAGCAATTTAAATTTACTTGTTTTGATTTCATTTTCTTCGTGTATTTTGCTTTGCGCTTGGCATTTGACGAGCAGTGTTGCATACTATTTTCGAATATCTCCGAAAGTGGATTCGAACGAACTACAGAGTAAGGGCCCTGGTTTAGTCGAGGTCTAGCATCGTATGAAAAAAAGTAGAAATGGAAAAAGTCTAATTTAAACGCCACAGTATTTTCCATATATTGGAATTAACGAGATAGTACTGATTGTAAAAGAAAAAGTATTATCCGCGTTGTTAAATAAAAAACCGTATGCACGACCAACTGAAAACAGGAAATAGCGAGTTTATATATGTATATTGGAAGAACGTGTGCGTTATATGTATTTACATATGTCCATATATTGTATCTATCCCAACAAACACTTGATTTCTCAATTTGGCAAATATATTCCTCCTATTATTCTTGAGCAATAAATGAATTTTTTCATTCCACATATGAAATTAATTTGGGATTAATTTGGAAAAGATAAAACATGAAATAAAAGTGTCCAACAAATTTCAAATGTGCAGTTCAATAAAAAATTGAAATAATCATATAAAAATTGAAACAAAAAATTAACAGAAGCAATGAATAGAACAAATTAAGAGAAAATGTGCGAATATCGTAAATATGATATTTATACAAAGTGGACTACAAGCCTGAACTCTCAGCCGCGGCCTTTAAAGTCGAATATTCTAGTTCTCAAAACGCTGAGGCTCCTTTTTCGAAGCCTGATGATAGCACCGAAGGCAGCGAAACGGATGAGTGTAACTACAATGGTGCTGGATCCGCGTACACTAGTCGACAAATTTTTACATAATTGCGTTAACCTAAGAAAAAAAATGTTTTCCAAGCTAATTTTGGGTCGCTGAACACGAAAACAAACCCCATTCTTTTTTTTTCAAAGAAGCGTTTTCGAGATTTTTTCAAAAAACGTGTTTTTTGGTACCTTTCGCAGTTATTTGTCCATATCTTTTGAAAAAATCATCTAATCGACGCGAGCAACCTACCGAAAGATATTGATACGCCCTTTGCAAAAATATATAACTTGTGCAGATTTAAATAAAAATTATTAGTTTTACTAGCGACCAAAATCGAAAAAAGTGAAATTTTCATTCATTTTTGAAAATTACACATTTTTAGATGCTTATTTTTAATTACAAACATTTTTTTTAATTTTTTTTTTCAAATTTGGGTAAAAGATAAATCATTGCAGTAAATTTTGAGTCTAATATCATCCAAATCGGATAAGAAATGTAGATGTTATGGAGCACTGAGTAAAAATTCCAACTTTGTATTTTTCTTACAATCACACAAAAGATATTGACAAATAACTTCGAAAGGCGCCAAAAAACACGTTTTTCGAAAAAATTTCGAAAACGCTTCTTTGAAAAAAAAAATTGGGTTTTGTTTTCATATTCAGCAACCCAAAGTGAGCCTAGAAAATACTTTTTTACGGTTAATTTTTCGTGTAAACTAGTGTTATCTGTGTGGTATCCGAGAAAGTTTCATGCAATTAATTTAATTACATAATTTTTATTTCTTCCTCCGTTTGATAATACAATAATAACTTATATACATACTTTGCACACAATAAAATTAGTCTGGGAAATAAACAGCCAGTTCCCCTTTACATTGAGAAAGTTGTTACTTTCACATCATTATCAAATAATTTCAGACGATTTGCATTTGATTTCACATCATTTTAACCTAAATGTTTGCTGGGATGTACATATCCTCGTACACGTGTACATAAGTGATACACATTCCTGTCCAAACCTATGCATGTACATGTATACCGCTCGTTGAGTGGAAGAACGTCATAATCTTTTTTTTTTTGGTTAAGTATGCTGATATGATTGCCAGCCTTTCTTTAATTTCGTGTAAAAAATATATAACGATATCTGTTAATCGTGTCTCATAATAACAGAATTTGTCTTTTCGCAACTTTACTCTTGTCTTTTTAATTTATTAGTCATGCATTCATAACTAAAAGAAATCACTCATTGACCAAAGTAAGAAATTAAAATAAGATTTGTTGACACCTTTGTCCTCCGCAGTAAAGTTTACGATTATTGATTTTTACTTTTTAGGTATGTATACAGTAGCGTACAAAAAATAGGGTCTTAGTTCTAGTGAATTTAAATCAATGTACATTCTCTAAATCAAATTGTATTATAAAAATGAGTATGTATTGTTGAGATATAATTATGTATATACTTCTTATTATGTGATTAAAGGTCTCAAAAACTGAGATACCACAAAATAGGTGAATGTATAATTCTCCCAAACTACTATAGGTAATCTCCTTAAAGACAATGCGAAGACCGGATCTATAAAATGCAAAGTTGGTTCCGGACGACCGAAAAAGTCCACTTTTCTAGATGATCACTACATTAACCCATTAAAGCTCAAACGGAAACTAAGAGTGGCTAAAAGTGCCTTATTGACATTTATTGCATAATGCCGAGTAAAAACGATTTTTTCAAGAATAATAATATGAAAATAATTTTAGCTTGGGAGTTGAATAAGTATACACACATGTGTCCGGTAGGCTAATGAACCTCAAAATTTATTTTTACTTCCAAACCTTATTGCTATAAAATTTTAAGCAAATTTTTTTTAAAACTATTTTCAGTCGCAAATGAAGCCGGATTAACTCACCGTCGCCCTACCAAAAAGTCGAAATGCGGCAAAAACGTCTCAAAACATTGACCAAAAAAGATTGGAGAATAGTAATAAATACATACATATATTCGGGTGAATCGAAACTCAACCTTTTCGGATCGGAAAGAATGTCATGCGTTTGCATAGAAACCGGAGAGTGTGTTAAACGTTAAGTTAGGTGGAGGCAGTCGAATCATTTGGGGGTGTTTTTCCGATTACGGTGTTGCAAAGCTGGCATTTATAGATGGAAAACGCATTTGGTTACCAACAGCTCTTACACGAAAACCTGAACCTTTCAATGGAAGAGCTTTTTCCTACATGGACGACGTCGTCTTTCAGGATGACTCTGGACCATGCCAGCGAGCCAAATCTATAAGTAATATTACATAACCTTATTAACATTTGTCTTCTAGCAGTGCATACATTATTTAGTTAAAAAGGAAAGCATATTCAACAATTTTCACTTTGTAGCTTTGTCTGTTTGTAAATAAAACCAAGTAATCGCACATTTTATTCGCTACTGTATAATAATTTAAATGCCGCTTTTCTTGTATTCTATCTTTTTTTTTAATGACGTTCGGCCTGTTAACGTGCGGTATCTAATGTATGAATGTATATACTTTATGACCTCTTTTTCCAAATAAAGGCCTACTATTCAGTATAAACATACGGATTTGGGTCTTGGTATGTTATGCACTATCAACGTTTTAAATTATAAAAATCAAATAATTTATTTATACAAGCCCAAAGCGGAGTTTGATTTTCCTCTTCTTAATGAAATTGCGATAAATAAAAAGTAATCGAAATTAAAATTTTTTTGTTTCATTTAATGGCAAGCGGGTACAGGAATTATTTGTTATACATTTGGCAAATTCTGGCTAGGCGTTGGAACCTGTTCCGGAATTTTTAAATATTAAGTACATTTCATAAGCTATTAACTAGTTAACATTACAAAATTTCTTTGCTGAGATACGATTAACCATATCATAACATTTAAGCATGCATAACAGTCCATTTACAAACAACAAGAAATATATAAATCATTCCATGAATACAATTTCATTAAGTGTACAATAAGCAAATAATTGATCTATTTCATTCAATATTCAATTAGGTATAATACATATGTATTTGCTATGCAAAAACAGCTCATCTATGTAGTAATATTAATTGTATTGATAAATATGTAAATTAAATTATATTTAGATAAACAGCTAAAGGCGTTGCGGTTATTGAATGGTGTAGAAGAATTCTTCCTTCTATACGAGTTTAGTTTTGTATATATCAAGTTACAATCGTTTAGAATCAATTATTAATTATCAATAAAAAGGAAATTAGATGTTGATAGTTTATTGTTGTAGAGTTGAAGTTAAAAAGTGAGTTGTAATTTGAAGTAGTAGTTGGGATTTTTTGTAAGCAGAATTAGAAAAGAAAAATGTTTATAGAAAGAACTTGCTGAAGAATGGAAATATAACAAAGAGTATGGAAATGTGCAGGACAGGAACAATTAGTGAATTTTTTAAACAATTTTCTATGTTTTGTGTCAAATAAGATTTTAAAGATGAAGTTTTACAAAGGACAGGTTTAGAAGCGAAAAAGGATAAAAAAGAATGGGAACTCAGATGATAAAGTGCGAAATATGGATACTGTTACAAATATAATAGAAAGAATTAATGCGAAAATATATTTTATGGCTATTTAGTTTGAAAATTGTTATGCCCTCACTTCTACTGAATATCTATCTAACTTGAATCTTTCTTATAATTTTTGCTATTCATATTTTTACAAATCATATGCTTCAGGTGTACTGACCTCTTGGAGCAGATCCTGGGATGCAATCGCTTTGAGCACATTTTTCTTCGATGTCTCCTGTATTTCGCCGCCAATCAACAGCTCATCCAAGATGAAGTAGGCCTTCTCAAAATTAAAAATTATGTCCAATTCGCAAACCTAAATTTTAAAGAAGAAACACAGACATTGTAGCTTACGCAAACATTAAAAAACCAACTTCAATGTTACAATAACTGACTTTATCGCAATTTCTTGTTCGTTGTCTAGCGCCTCATACCCCGCAATATGTTCTATTTTGGGAAAAAGGGACAACATCAAATATCTCAAGAACGAGAGGAGATAGCGAAATAAATGTAACGGAGAATTCGGGAAAAATTAACTAGATAAAATAATTACCTTGCCCTTCAAAGATAGGTTTTTTTTTTTTGAAACTGAAAACAGTAGGTCTGAATGAAAAATTACCTTGACCTCAAAACCGAACTTGAAATGTTTAACTTTTGATTTTTTTTCTTTTTTTTTTAATAAAAACAGCATACAATGAACTTTAAAAGAAAAATTTGAAATGCATTCCTTGACGCAAGTATAGCAGAAATATATGTTTAAAACTTTTTAAAAAGTTCGTTGCATTCTGGTAACTATGAAAAAAAAAAATTTAAACCCTTCTTTTATGATCATGTTAAAGGTCAAGGTAATGATTTCACAAACGATTTTATTTTTTCTGAATTATGCATCTAAAAAGCTTTAAAATACTGCTACATTTATTTCGCTATTTTTTCTCCTTTTCAAGATATTTGATTTTGCCCCTTTTTTCCAAAATAGAACATAGTGCCACGTATGCGCCAAATGCAATACCAGGCAATATTTAAAAAATTTCACAAAACTGGAAAGAAAACTGACTTTCCTCCAAAGCTTTTGAATCGTTTTTCACAGGATTTGTCAGTTTTGCCCTTCTCTATAACTCGCTTCGGAAACAAATTGGAGATCACGTAAGTGAGCAAAAAAAAAAACGCTCCCTGAGGCATAATTTGAGAGCAATAAGCGAGATTTTCGGTTTTGCACTCCGTTATTACTCACCTAGCAAAAAAAAGCCATATCTCCTAAGCGAGCAATAAAAGAAGGCTCTCTGAGATATGTTTTCGGAGCGATAAGCGAGATTTTTCGGTTTTGTACTCTTTGTAATAAGCGTTGTATGTAAATTGTAAAGGCAAAATCACACGATTGATGCATTTGTACAGATTTTTACATTTTCACAGTTACAGAGTGGTGCTGTTTGGAATTTGTTTTATTGAGCTGAACTCATTCTCGATAAAAATTTCTAAACAACATAATTCTGTGATGTACAAATGCACCAATTGTGTGATTTGGCCTTAAGAATATATGAGGTGTTCCATAGAAAAACGCAATAATTCTACTTTTTATTTTTAGGGGTTTGCGATAATACTTAATATTAAAATCTATGAAATCTACTTAACTAAATACTTGCAAGAATAAATGCATCAATCTAGGACCAAGTGCAGAAGGACCTGTCTGCACTTGGGATGAACAACTGGCGCAAATCCGCAAATGGGAGAGGCAATTGGGGAAGCTTTTTGATATCGGCCCAAACCGACAAACGGTGGTAGTGTAAAAGAAGAAGAACTAAAAAGTAGAAAATAATTAATAGATGTAATGATTTCATTTAAGGGGAACAGAAGGTTTCCTACCTTTATTTAATTTAACTTTTTAAAGTAGCTTAAAATAGGATCAAAGTAATTGGCAATAAAATTAACTATAATGGAGAACAAAACGTGGGGTGCTTGACACCAACCACCCAGTAGATAATTTCAGGAGTTAAAAGCCCTTCCGAATGGCCTCCCAGTTGATAATTTCAGGAGTTAAAAGCCCTTCCGAAAGGCCTTTCTGAGAGTCAAGAGGCCTTCCAGTCTACATTCCGCTATCCTTTCTTTTTTGTTGGGAGTGACACACATTGAAGGGCTTCTGTTTTCGCTACTTCTTATAGAAAGACTTTTGTAGGACATACTGCAGAACGCCTTTGGAGGGGTTCTTTTGAAGTAGCTTCTTTAATTCATAAAAAAAAATATATTTTCAAAGTTTTTGTTTAAGGCTTATATCAAATATGTTTCATTGCAACTAAAAATGTACATACATATATTGAAATTAATTTTTAATGCTCCATAAAATAAACGTAAGAAGGCCTACCTAAATTATCTTCTGGGCAATGTAGTAATATTGAATGTTGACAATAACATGACTATAAAAATCTAAGAAGCACCCCATGCATTATTTTCTATCAAAGTTCATTTCATTGCCAATCACTTTGATCCTAGTTTAAGCTAGTTTAAAAAGTAAAATTAAATTAAGTAAGGCAACTTCCTATTCCTCTTAAAGGAAATTTTTATATTTATAAATTGTTTTTTTTTTTACTTTTTAGTTCATATTTAGTTCATTTTTTAAACTATGCTATTATTTTAATAATTTTAGTATTAACGATTGTGTAGTCGACAATGTGAAGTAATGTGAAAAATATTTACCACTCACATTGTATGTATGTATATAATATTACCAACAAAACAACAAAGCTTCTTACTCCAAATTTTCTTTTACTCTGCAACCGAGATTGCGGCTTTGCAAAACGGAATTTCGTAACACATGATCGAGTTTTTACTCCAGAAGAATATGAGGACCTAATATTCACTTTCAGAAAAAGGTAACCATTTCCTGTGAAGCAAAACCCATGTTGTTGTTGTTACAGTGGCAAAACCGATGACTGATATTACTGATTTTAAGAACTGGTGGTCTGGGCTCGAGTCGTGACAGTTGTGAACGAGCAACTCGTCAGGTAAAAATGCATATTTCGTATTATAACAAACGTAAACGTACTGCTGGTTTCGTAATTCGGTATGATGACAGTCGTGAACGAGCGACTGATCGTACTCATTCGTTCGAACGGCCATTCGATCACAAAAGGGCAATCGAATGCGTGCAAAACACGAAAAATATTAGAAATATTTACAGCAATTTTGATGGAATTCAGATTAATATAAATTTCTAAATTTCTTCGTGTCCGTTTAAGTTATTTTCAACAAATGAAACTACGATTTTATATATTAAAAGCGGCACTTCTGAAGAAGCATCCACATCCGGCACTTTTAGCAGAAATCGCAAGTGAAAAACATTAGTTCAATGTTTTAAAAACTACTTGTGCTTACTCTGCAGTAGTGTTAGTTAATAACAACCGTACATATTATGGTTCGGAAAAAATTGTTGATAAAGAATTTTATGGAAGTGACATTCAATTGTGTCGAAAGCCACCCATTTAAAGCAGAAAAATTACATAATTGCAATTAATTATAAAATATACATTAAATATGGAGTATATTACAATTTTTTTACAACTTTTGCTTTAATTTTTTTATTATTCTAAAAAAAATTACATTATAGTATATATGGGTCATTCCATACAATTTTTACACCTCAATATTTTTTTGGGTGAAATATTTTTTTTTACATTCTTTATCGAAAAAAAGAAGACACCTATTTTTTACTTTGTCATTATATTCGAAATTCTCGAAAAAAAAAATTCCCGAAATTTTGAGCTCACGGAGAAGTATCTTTTTTCAATTGTATGCAGTTAACAAACTATTTGTCGGAGAAAATCAGTTCTGGTATCAAAATGTGCGTAATTACCTCGGCTTTCCATGAGTGTGAGTTAGATTAAAATAAAAAAAAAATTTACATTGAAAAATTCCATTTTTTTAATTTTTTACTTTTTTATTAACTTCATCATGTTCGATTTTTTTGTTTTTCATCCTGAATAGTTGTCAAACTTTATGGAGCACACTGTAAAAATCTTAGAATGTAATCGCCAAAACTTTAGAAGTTACGAGTTTTTTCATGTGGCAGCGGATGCCTGCGCGCTGAAACTTTATGTACGCAAGTATAAAAATTTGAAATTTGAAAAATCCCGTTGATTTTTGATAATTTTTTTTTGCTGACCGTGTTGAGCATTTTCTTCCATATAACGAATTTTTTTGTATGGAATAAAGTGCTCAACACCGTCAACAAAAACAACATATCAAAACTTAACGGAATTTTTTCAAACAACGATTTTGAAATATGTTGCCCGGAGAAGAAAAGGTTTACTATGGCGTCGATACTGACGTTTCTGGAGATTCACATAAGCAATTCAGATTCCCTACAGAATTTTTAAACTCCCTTAATTTCAGTGGATTTTGCACCTCATGAATTGAGACTAAAATATGGAACAGTTGTGATGTAAATCCGAAATTTTAATACATATGAAGGGTTAGTTAAGGGTACTCGCCCCATAGTTAAGGCACTACACTAATAATGGTTGGATGTCGAAATTTTAACAGGATAATCACAAGGGAAGCAAGTTTTACTGCCCCGTTTACATTTACACCCCAGCGAATTAACACTTCCTTTTATATTAAAACGTCACCAGCGTTCGTCGTAATAACAATAAATAAGTCCCAGACCCTAGCAAGAGTTGGTGTTTTCCTGACAGAGGATTGCTTTACCCACGGCCATCTGTACGCGGCGTTGAGTAGAGTGCCGTCTTGCGAAGATATCAAAGTTAAAATTAACGACCAGAAGATACGTACTGTTAACATGTCATGAAGTACTTAAGTACGTAACTAAATTAATTTGTTTTAGAACAAATTTAGATTTTTTAGGCAACTGAGCACCACCATTCCCGGGGGTTATTACTAGTTATACTAAAATTGAATGGACTGTAAAACCGCACACAAAAATGTTTTCTAGAAATTCTGATTGAAAATTTTGAAATTTTTAATGGAACCAAGGCGAATTCATATAAGGTGGTGTTACCAGAGCATGACAGATTTTCGCGGTGTTCTTAATATAAAGGAATGTGTTTGTTGTACTTTCTTACTGTCATTTTACGTATAATTTGTAAATGTAATTTTGTTTTTGGGCTCCCGTGGCACACTCATCTAACCAATTTTCCCATATTCTTTGAACCTTTAAACTAGAGCTCTTGTTAATCGACTAGTTGACTAATCGGTTAATCGATTAGCAAAAGTTGTTTAAAAAAATAGTCGACTTCACCTAATAGACTAACCGTTCGACTACTTGTTGCTCGACTTTCAACTTCCAAAAAAGTTGCTAATCGACTAATCGAATAGTCGATTTTCAACAAGAGCTCTACTTTAAACATAAGTAAAAAATATGGAAATTCAGTTTTCAAGCTCGGTAATGTATA
>JAPVRG010107996.1:0-10552 GCA_029783565.1 Rhagoletis cerasi | reverse complement strand
ATACATAGATTTAAAGAAACCAAATAAATCATTTTGTATACAGTTGCAAAGCCGATTAAAAGGCAAGACAACGTCTGCCGGGTTTTTCTAGTAAAAAAATAAAATAGGATTAAAGAGCTCTACAAAGTGACATTTTCTTACATTTTTCAATTTATAAACCTTTTTTAAAGCTATTTTATTTTTTATGAATAAGGGGGTAAATGTTTAAAATTTGCTCTAAAAAAATTTTGGTTTAATTTTACGCATATTAAGATAGGTAACCAGTTTCCTCTCCTAATGTGTGCAAACCAAATTTGTCGCGTTGAGCAAAATTACACATAAAATATTTAAAATTGATTAAATATGAGCACTTAATGTTTATTATTAGTAGAGAATGCATTTTTACGTTCAAAATGTGTGCAATTTTAAACATTTCATGTGTATATTTATGTGTATATTTAAAGACCTCATGTTCAACAACCCAATCTTAAACATCTTATGCATATATTTACACAGATTTTGGTTGAAAAGTAAACACTTTTCAGTAGTAGTTTTACATGCACTTTTTAGAGTGTAGAGAATGAAATAATCCTTTTTTTTGTCTTTGTAGTGAGGCAGCCTAGTATGCAAATGCAAGTACGCTCATATTTGTTCGCAATGCGTAAGCCTCCTCAATTTACCTCCATATTTTTCTTTTTTTTTTTTGTTATTTTGGCCGCAGCCATGTGTGAACGCAACGACCTCGTTCGTGGCAATTTTGTTGGCTCGTTTTTTATTTATTGTTTCAACAACACGCACTCACACACACACACACCCATGCATACCTGCATACATACATAGGTGCATAAGTTTGCATTCACAAGCGTAATTCAGCTTAGTTTTCACTGTGCCTGCAGACACTCGAAACTTTTCATCTATTGCTGCAGGTACGGTTATCCGTGTGTTTGTATGTGCGCCCGTGTATGAGTGATGGCACGCTGAGGTTAATTGTGCCCCGAACGCAGCACTCGACACCCAAGCGGCAACAAACAACAACAAATATAATGGCAATAACACCATAAGCACAAACACCACAAGCCCCTAACACCCAATCGGCCTCGACTCGACGTCAACCACATGCGCTCATCCTTCAGCCATACAGCCTCAGTTGGGCCGGCGTGCATTCAAATCCTGTTAGTAAAATCTCTTTTCTGTTTTTCTTTCCGATTTCATTTCGTTTTGGTTTTTTTTTGCCCATATTTTTTTTTGCTCGCTGCCATTTTATATTGTATTGTTTTGCCGCGTTATTGTCGCCGCTGCACCCGCAGCTGCTGCTGCTTCTGTTGCTGCCGCTTTCCCGCTGGCACGTTCACTTCGTCAGCCGCGCTGGCGTATGAGTGACTTTCACTGCAGTTTGGAGGTTGCAGTTCCATAGTGAAACTGGTGGCGGTAACACGCGCGACACGCGATAGCTCTGCTGAATTAGTGACAAATATAAAAAGCTTTAACTATTTTTGACATTTGTGAGTTGCTTGCTGGCACTCGAGTGAGACAAGAAGACAAATCGCGCGCGCGCTCGTAGGCAATGCTATAATTGGATTATGTAAGCGCTTTTACACAAATTGGAGTGATACGAAAATAGATAAATTCAAATTGAGCTTTGTAATAAAAAAAATATACGCGTACGCGATTAGTGTAGGCCTTTTTGTAAACGGTCTAAAGCTGTGTGAGTATTAATAAACCAGAAAAAAGTTAACAATTTGTCGCTTTCGAAGTTAAAGGAAAGTGGATATTTTGTCAATTAGTAAATTAAAAATTTTTAATTAAAACATTTTTAGAACATTTTATTTTATTTTTATAATATTTTATTTCATCGTATTTTCATCTTCCCTTTCAGATCGAAATGCGTCGCAATTGTGGCAATAAGATCATCGAAGAAGACGAAGAATGCGACTGTGGCACCTTCGAGGAGTGTGCATTGGATCCGTGTTGCGATGGCATTACCTGTAAGCTGAAATCAGAGGCGCAATGTGCCAGCGGTGCCTGCTGTGATCAGTGTCGCGTGAGTATCTTTTTTTTTTTTTTAATTTGAATTACGGGTATTATAGTGAAAGTGGAAATGCAAGTGAAAGAAAGCCAGCCCGAGCGTAAAATAATAGAAAACTTCGGTTCTCCTGAGAAATGTATTCGCCGAATACAAGCTTCAATGGTGAAACTCGCCGAGGCTGAAGAACATTATTTCTGAAGCCACCACTTTTTTTTTTGTCTTAACTCCGTTCACCAAATTGGACAGAAGGAAGACTTCCCATATTGGGCTAGAAGTTTTCAAGTTTCCAATACCTTGAAAACCTTCTTCTTTCTATTAACAAAATTTCGCCTTAATTAAATCTCAATTGTTTCAAAAACTGAAAATTAAAATACCAAGAAAGGCTATTTTAAACAGCTTTTTTAATATCGACAAAATAAATAGGAAGACTACCTAATGAGGCGCATCCACTTCAGATGCCTACCAAATTCAGCTTCCATTAATCATCACTGAATAAATGTTCGGACTGACAAATAAAAAAATTTATTTCGAAAACTCTTACTTTGATCATCAACATCGCCACCCTAAAGAGCTATAGCTTCTAAGGCTGTTTGATTTGAACGCGTTTTTTTTTTTGTTCATAAATCTCAGCTACAGCTTTACTTTATTAGAGTCAAATCTGTTAGTCAGGAGAATCTCTTTCAATTCTGAAAGAATCTTGTAATCGCTCGGGCCATATTAATTGACAATACCAAGTAGGGAAGCAACTCCAAGTGCTGTCAGCAGTTTGAGGATCGCTTTTATCGATTTGTTGCACGGTGAAATGCCTTTGAATGTTTAATTAAGAGTCAACCTAATAACACAGTATACTATTTGCTGTGAGCAGCATTTTCATGTTCACAGCCAATGAATAAATACTCCAACTGTTATTCGTTTTAGACGGCTAATTGCTGCCCAGCCAGTTCTCCTTCCTTTTAATTCAGGTGGGTCAGCATACGAAGTCTTCTTTAACCTTTAGCACATGCCAGAGCATATTTAAATTCAGAATGCCAGTCAACGATAATCGATTTTAAAGGAGGCGGTCTCAGAAGTACTCGACCTGACAAAGAAAATAATGAAATAATTTTGAAAATAGTTTTTATTGTTCAACACAGTCTCAGTTTATCTCGATACATTTTTCCCAACGATGGTAGGGACCATTAAACTTCTCAAAATAGGTATCATCCGCATACTCCAACTTTGTTGGCAAATTCTTAACCACCGAGCAATTTTTACAGATTTAGAAAAAAAAAATAATCTGAGGGAGCTGGATCTGGCGAATAGGGTGTGTGAAGAAGCAGTTAGAACTTCTGAAAAACATTGCCGAACATTCAATGGATATACCCTCACCACAAAGAATGTGCTCCATTTTGAGCAAACGTGGCACAAGGTGTGAAAATCTAACTTTTTCCTGAAAAAATCTAATATCTCGATAACGAGAACAGCCATTGAAATAAATTTAAAAGCATTTTAAATCTTTTGAGATGGAGAATTCAGGAAAAATAATTTCGTTGGATAAAAAATATAACTTAGTCTTTTAAATGATCTTAAAAGATAGGGGTAATTCCTTTATTGAGCTGAATGCAGTATGCAGTGAATTTTTTAAAAAGTTTTAAACACTTCTTTTTTCTGTTCTTGCGTCAAGAAATCCACTTCCATGGTCGCAAGAACCAAAAACCGCATTTAAATGTTCTTTTAAGAGTCCATTACATGCTGTTTTTAGCTCAAAGGAGGACAAAATATCAAAAATTTTACTTTCGAAAGTCGTTTTTAAGGTTAATGCAATTTTTTATTCAATGTGACCTTCAAAATTACCTTCAAAAGTAAAATTTTTGATTTATTGTCATATTTTGACCTAAAACCAGCATGTAATGGACTCTTAAAAAAATATGTAGTTGTATTCCTTGGCGCAAGAATAGAAAAAATATTTGTTTAATAGCCTTATTCATAAAAAATAAAATAACTTTACAAAAGGTATATAAATTTAAAAATGTATGAAAACGTCAATTTATAAAGCTTTTTAAATTTATTGTATTTTTTATGAATAAGGCCATACAACTTTTAAAAAAAATTCACTGCATACTGTTTTCAGGTTAAGGGCTGTCTGCAGCTCTCAAGAAAAACGAAAAATTCATATAAAAATGACGCACAAAAAATTTAAAAGAAATTTGTTTCTATAAAACTTTCTTAAATCAGTATGCAGCCGTCGAAAAAAAAAAATTATCGAATATTTATTTATCTAAGAAAATTTACAGCAACAGCAAAGTACTTTTTCAAGCAACAGAAATACTGAAAAATATTTCTTGAAAACGCACTACATTTGAAGGTCATTCGAAAGATCAAGATAATTTTTCTATCCAACGAAATTACCTTGCCTGAATTCTCAAAATCTTTAAAACACTGTAATATTTTTTTCGCTAGCTGTTCTTGTTTTCGATATATTACATTTTGTCACGAAAAAAGTTCAATTTCTTCATATCCAAATTTTCGGTCAATATGCAGCCTTTTTTAAATGTCCATCATATCTGCTATCTCTCGCAGTTTCAACTGCCCCAGCTATACGATACAATTTTGTGTATTTGTTTCACATTTGCTGGCGTGAGCTTAATCACTTGGTGTCCGTCTTGGCAAAAAAAATTGTCCATACCAAACAAAGTTAACAAATTCAGTATGCGATAGGTGTTCCGCCGCATACGTCCATTTGTATGTATGTATGTGTGGGAATATTGCTTCATAAATCCTAATGAAACTTTTTCAAATCAAGCTCTGTATGCGTAGCAATTCTATAGTATAATCAGAAATTAAATATATTTAATAAAATTAGAATACAAGTAAAAAAAATGTTGGCAAGTTTTTTATCATCCCTGGAAACGATTTTTCATAAAAACAATATATCTGCTACAAATTCAGACTTCCAGCCAGCTACGAAACTTAACAGTGCCAAGCTCATAAGGGTTAGGTTAGAAGAGATTAGGCTGGCTAGCCGCTTGCAAGAACATTAAAGTCCCTAGCGTTACGAGAAAACCTAATACCAGATAGGCTAGGGCCAGGAGCAGGGTGGAAAACAAAGCAATTTTGTTTGGCAAAGTGATTAATTTTTTTTATGATTCCAGATTAGGTAGATAACCTACTCCCAGGTGACCGAACCACAGCCTGCCAAGGGCTGAACATACACAAAGGGTGTGCCCCAGAGTCCCCACATCTTACCTTTTCGGTAACTAAAATTTCTGTCTGCAAAATTGTATAACACTCCAGCAGCTTATAAAATTTGCTAAGTTCAAATTCTGCACAGTGAAGCACAGCTCATACGCTTTTATCCATTTTGCAACCATCTGTATAGTTGGAGGCCTTTTTCCTCAATAGTTGCGTTGATATATGCTACAAAGTACAGGTCCGCTATCACGTAGAACAGAAATCTCTGACATTGTACTACTGTGACCGCAAGGCCCGCACATAAATAAGCCGATGTACTTAGGCGTCTGGTCTGCTGGCGGTAGATGCGGCAGTGTATACTTTTCTACTGCTGTCGATGTGCTTCTGAGTGTCTCTCTCTATATATGGTTTCTACTCTTTTGAGAAAGATTTTCCTCTTTATTGCTCTGCTCAGCTTAGATCTAAACTAGTACGAAATATTATTATATATATACAACACTTAAAAAGTACTAAATCTTGGGAAGTATACATTTTTTATCCCTATATTTTAAAAGATTTAAGAACAACCAGATTATTAAATTTATTTAAAACTTTATAGCTGAAACCTTTGACTTATAAATCAAATGCAAAGTTAACCAATACAACAAATACTCATGCTAACGCGAACAAAGTATGCCGTTAACTATATATTTTTTTTTTACTTTCTCCAAAGCTTCGTCCAAAGGACTATATCTGCCGCGATTCGCACAACGAATGTGATTTGCCAGAATATTGTGATGGTGAAAGTGGTCACTGCCCAGCTGATGTGTTTAAAAAGAATGGATCGCCGTGTGGACATACTAAAGCAGGAGTTTCGGGTAAGATGGCAAAATCGATGTTGAACTATATAAAAATAAAAGAAGCAAATGATCCTCTTTGAAACTTTCAAATAAATATATAACTTTTTTAATGAAATTTACAATATTTGCCAATAAAAATGATTTCAGTTATTTGCATGTCTAAATTTAATAAACGGAAAAAGGATATAAAGTATATTATAGTAGTTAATATTACTATTTTTTTTATTTTGGCCAATTTATTATAATTTATACGGCTCAAAATCAACGTAGTTAATATTGTGATATCTACATCATATTTTTTTTTAGGTTACTGCTTTCAAGGTGACTGTCCCACCTTGAATCTGCAATGCGAAGCCATCTGGGGTTATGGTGGCTCGGCGGCCGATCGGCAGTGTTATGAGCAATTCAATTCAAAGGGTTCGATCAATGGACATTGTGGGCGTGACGCAAATGAACATTACATCAAATGCGAGCCGGAGTAAGTGTGATTAAATATGGCAAGAATTTGATTAACTGGCATAAAGTTTCATTTTCTATTTTTCTGATAATTGAAAACATTTTCAGTAATTAATATTACGGAAATGTATGCTTTTGATATACATATATTTACATAGTTTCATTTCATTTTTTATATCACTAAACTCAAAGCCAAAAGTCTTTTTAATATTTCATAAAATAGTATTTAATGCCTGCGCAATTTTTTACTTTTTTAGTTTATTTGGTAAACCAAAACTAAAATTTATTAATATTCCCTGCTCTTGGAATTTTAAACTGTTTTTTAAACCACACAAATATTATATTTTTATATTCCCATATATGTTTGTAAAGACTTGCATTTTTAGGTTTGCTCGAATTTTCGGAATTTCCAAATTCATATTTTGTACATTTGCTTTTTTCTTTAGAAATGTTCAATGCGGTACATTGCAATGCAAAGAAGGCGAACGTCAGCCGGTCAATGATGGCATTGATCAACTTTATTCGAATACGATAATCTCAATAAAAGGGTTGGAGTATGAATGCAAGTAAGTGGAAAAATTTTAGCGATTTATTTCTATTTACTTTGAAATTTTAGATATTAGATTTTCTAGCTGACTTACATGTGTATTTTGACTGTACAAAAAAACGATTATTGAAAAAATTCATAAATCTATTTACATATGTATCAACTATCTCATTTCAACGATATAACTGGTCTTACTTATCACATTGGCGCTCAACTCGCATTCCATGAAGTGATAATGTTACACGAAACAGTTTTATTTTGGCATTAAAAAATATGCAATAAATGTAAGCTTTTTAGAAAATGTCTTTCATTTTGATTTCCTGTCGAAATTTTATATAAGACGCCAAGAAAGTGTCAATTCACCACTTCATAGAACGAGAATTGGCGCCTAGTTGTTTGAATGAAATTTAGCATTTCAAAACCTAGAGTAAATCAGACACAATTTTCAAGAGAAACTAACTTTTTGATGCCATTTAGTTACCACTAAAATGCTTCTGTGTCGACAAGTTTTTTACATTACGAAAAAAGAGGAAATTTTTAGCAAGTTTGCCAAGTCATAACTAGAAAAATTTAAAATTAATATAAAGCTCCCAAAAGTTTTAAAAAATTCTCTTATGAGTAAGATAAAAAGAGGAAAGCAAAAATCAAAAATCAGCTCGAATTTTAAAGCACTTAAAATTTGCACATTTTTTTACTAAAATTGAATCGGCTACAAAACTGCATACTCAAATTTTTTTAGATATTCCTAGATTAGAATTAGAACTTCCTAAGAACGAACAGACGATATTGACTGACTTGAAACGGGTTTTGCAAGTGATATCAATATATGCGGGCCATAAGATGAATACAAATTTAGTCATTATTTGAGATTTCTTCACGATGAATAAAAATCTATCAACATTCGAAATTACGTGAAAAAAATGTATTCTTCATCCGAGATTACTTGAATGATGAATAAAAATTGAATCGTTATTTGAAGTTTCTCGATGTTGAATGAAAATTTGTTCGTCATGCGAAATAACTTGAATGAAGAATGAAAATTTATTCTTATTTTTTTTCATTCAATTACTCATTTTCCTGATTACGCCCATCCCTGGTTCGGACTACGTTAATGCTAAAAATGTCAAAAATTTCCAAACGTCTGATCGACTCAAAGCACATTATTGTTGAAAATCTAAAGACTTATTTAGTGCTCCTCTTATCTTAGGTAAACATTATCTCATTCGTGAATGCACATAAAATTTTGTAAGGAATAAGTTGAGAGTTTCAAGGTGTTATAGTTTCGTAAATTATTTGACCAGAGCCACTCTTAGACTTCATTTTCTTGATAGCACAATATTTTTGTCTCTGTTCAGAATATGAAATATAACAAACAAAGTGTATGCTTTCGTAGCGATGTAAGTTGAGAGATTTCCGGACTCGGATTCAGTTAATATCGGAATGCAAGAAATTTGGCAATAGCGCCGAATACCATTGTCTTATCTATCATTATCTTAATATAGAAAGGCACTAATAAAAGCCCTAACTCACAAAGGCTCTAACTCAAATACAGTTTGAAAGTTTAATAAAAGATAAAGCTATCCAGTTCCAAATTTTGTCGAAACGCTGATTTTTTTTAAACACAATATTTAATCTAGTGCTGTAGTATTTGTTTTTCCTATACTATTAAATGGATTGTCAGTTATCTGACCGCTTTTGGATGAATCTGAATTCCAAATAAAAATTAGTTAGGGCCTTTTTATATTAAGGTAACGATATACTCAACCGAGCTGACATAAGACCCGAACCGCCAAAGCACATATGTACGTGTAACGGAAAGCTGCCGAAACGGTTAGGAAATCATGCAAGTTTTTCTAAATGTAAAATGTGTGTCTTTTTTTGTGAATAAATGGAGTTTCTAGTCCAATCATCTTGTGCTAGGGATGGAAAAATCGAGCTCAGAATCGATTCTCGACTTCGGAATCGACTTACAGGTTTTTCGATTCTTAGAGTCGATTAATCACCTCTGAAAGTCGACTTTATGACGTAAATTTACTTTTTGAAAATTTACAAAGAAACTGGAGAAACAGGTAGTTCCTTAGCCATTAAAGCCTAAAAATAAATTAGATTAAGGTAATATCAGAGAAAAGTTAAGTATTAAAAAAGTATAGTAAACTTTTAAATTTACCTGTTTAGATTCAATGTCTTAGTTATTGTTAGTGTCGCTTCCTCTTTTGTGTGATTGTTTTTCTTTACTAAGAGAAGGATAAATTTTATGAACATGCTGAAAATGCTTCAGCATAGTTGATGTCCTTTTATTAAGTACAACCTCTTTTCTACAAAGGTTACACTTCACCTTTTTGCCATTATCAATTTTTGACCAGTGAACCCATATTAAGCTGGGAGCCATTATATGTGTAGTAATGAACGCTCGTTGCTGAAGGCCGTTTATTTAAATATTGTATTGCCATATTTTGATATTACAAAACTAAAGTGGCAGTGTTGCCATAATACTCTATAATTCTAATAAATAAAATAATTACATTGGGCTTACACTACCGTAATAGGACGTCAAATCTTACAAATTGGGTAATAATGTTACCATCAAATACAAAGTGACAGAGAAAAGACAAAAGTCGAAAGTCATCGAGTGAAAGTCGATTCTTGTTTGACTGGAGGTAACTGAACTCGATTCCAAAAAGTCGACTTTTTGCTAAAAGTCAGAGTCGACCTTTCCATCCCTATCTTATGCCACTTCTTTGTCTGTCTTTGTTTAGGAGCGATTGCTAACTCCAAGAGCCTAAAAGCACGCTATGTAATGCTGCATGTGCAAAAATTTCCTTTACATTTATACAATTTTTGCACATGCACTTCTCAACTGCCATGTAATAAAAATTTCTACAGCTATAATTTGATGGCAGTTTAAAGTATGCTCGGCCTAGGCATCCTCCGGAAAATGCTTCCGGAGTTTTTTGCGGACTCTGCTAGTGCTTGGCTTACAACCATGCAGGGGTGCTAATAGTTGATTACCATTGGCCACAGTGCCTACGTACAATTTTTTCTTGAATAAATATTTTTTTTTATGTAAATACATACTTGCAAACATACTGGTCTCCCCTCTCACTGGGTTATACAGACTTTATATTTAATTTCACTCAAATTCTAATTTCCATTTCTTATCTACCTTAAAAAATAATTTCATCGTTTAATTTTTTCCTACAGAGCCACCAGCGGTCAAGTGGGCACCAACGAATATCCAGAACACGGCTTAGTGAAGGATGGTACGCCATGCGGTAAAGATTTGATTTGTCTGAATCAGACTTGCGTCAGCATTTTTCCACACATCGATCAAACAAAATGTCCGACAAATAAACAAGGCCAAGAGTGTTCAGAACGCGGAGTAAGTAAACAACTTAAAACAAAATAAAAAAACGCAATTTAGCATTTTAAAACAATAAACTTCAACTCATCATACAAAACAAAAAGTCAGCAAAAATGTTTCCTTTACAAAGAAACAACAAATATGCACAATTATTTCCACAGCGCGCATATTAT
>JAPVRG010107984.1:0-13120 GCA_029783565.1 Rhagoletis cerasi | reverse complement strand
AGAACGCAGCAGCGACATCATGAATTTGTATGAATTTTACATAAAAGAAGAGGAACAACATTAACTGTCGCTCGAAAAATAGAAATAGATCTAATCCGGCCACAGCTGCATTTTTAACTAGTCGCGGTGTTGCCGTATCGTCGTGCAAAAATAATTTGACAGCTGCGGTCCGTAGCTCGTCGTTTTCGATGTGGTCAGGCTATAAGTTGTTAAACAATATTTGAGAAAATGTTTAGCTCCAATTGATAAACAATGCTGAAAATCAAATTGAGCAATATGGTTTTCGCAAAGCTTTATCAATTTTTTCCAGCGTTTGTTGGGCAACTACATACACGTAATACATACATACAAAAGTATATTAAAAAAAATCCACAGCTCAGAATCACCCTACTAACCATTTAGTTAACCCAAGTAGCGACCACCGCCCTTTCTGGTTGTAATAAACATTTTGCTCACCTTTCCTCTACGCTGCTTCATTTTTGTAAGCAGGCTATATAATTACGTTCTCGTAAGGTGTAACTTATCTATTCTACATATGTACACATGTATCAGCTATTGTTTGTATCTAAGCATTATATTTTGATACCACTTTTTCGTTGCTATTCTTGCTTTCAGCTTTTTTTCCTATTGATTACTGGCTCTTGTTATTTGATCTTCTAGACAGGAATCCCTGCGAGAAAAGCCACAGGCTATGAATTGCTTACCTCTAAGCGATTTCCAAAACAACTTCCGGTGATGGTTTATGCCCTGTTGGAAAGTCTCTCATTAACGCCAAAATTTCGTTAAGTGGCTGAGTGAATTTTCAAAATTAATTTTACCAAAGTAAAATTCTAAGATCTTCGCATCTGCGATCTCTGGTCGACTTAAGCATCCTGAGAAAAAGAAAAAGCATAACTGAGAAATCCTTCACAGCCCTTGGGCAGATTACTTCTAAAGGATTCTTTTCTATGCCGCTTGTACTTATTATGTTGTTAAAAATCTGGGCTCCGATGAAATGCGCTGATCCCTGGGGAGATTTCCAGTGAATATAACTCAATAACGAAATAATCTTCTTTTCTCCCCATCACGATAATTTCAATATCAAGTAATGCCCAATTTAGGCATTAAAAAACATTGTCATTTGTTGTGAATTAGTTTCAGTCAAGGCGAATTAATATAAGGTGATAGCAGGAGTACAAAAACAAAAATTTACATGTATTTTGTTTTTGCTTTGGCGGCGTAAACTGTCAAAATCTGTAAGAGTGTGTGTGGAAATGCAAACAAAATTTTTCAATTTGACATTAGAAGCCGTGCGGCGAAACACATACACAAAATCAGCTGATCTAGTAACACCACCTTATATAAATTCGCCTTGGTTTCAGTTTTAAAAATAAAAGTCATCAAGCATGTTTCCATAAGACATTTGCTTAAATGGTAGAAAATGTTTCGACATTTTTGTAATTTTAATGGTCAGTGGAAATTCGGCATAAGTGTTTTTTCTGAGAGTAGAAGACATATCAAATGGCTCGGCTAGAAAAGTTATAGAGACAGTTTTTTAGGATGAGTCTCCGGCAAACCAATTACCTTGGAAAGTAGAAAAGCAGTCACTGGCGAATATTATGAAAACTTGCATAACCGGTTCAATGATGCTTTGGAGGAAAAACGACCGGGGACGAAGTGCAGATATACAGGTCAAAGGAAACTATTTTGAAGGATAATTAGCTGTTAAGCCGATAAAATAATCCTTCACTCAAAACCGCACGGGCTACTCACAAGGGTAAGCCATTCAGGTACTAGAAATATATTTCTGAAAATTTTCTTTTCGAAAAAAAAAATATTTTGGGTTAATGAAAAATTTCGAAAAGTCTGCCAGGAGGGATTCTACTTATGTGTGCAAGCTTGATTTTCATAGCAATATAATAATTTTGAATAATAAAATCAGCACGATATCTATCGTGACAACGGTTACAATTTTTACTGAGAATTGGTAAATTTTTTTTTAAGAATGCCAGTTTCTTCTGGTTAAATTACGGTTGTTCTTGTAACAGCATAAAATATTCACCTCGTTTTGTTCACAGATTATTTGTTACGGCTATGACACATTCGTATATTTTCCTCGTCGGCTGTGCGAAGGTAACTGGCTCACTAATTTTCGTTTCTGATCCGCATCATCATTAGATGGCTTGCCAATAACTTTCTGTGTGTGACACGAACAAAGAGTAGCGTTTACTTGAGTCAAAGTAGTCAATGACACATGAAATGTTCTATTTTCTTGATCTCAACTTTAAATCATTCCGCGTTTTCTTTTCTACAAAAAAATGTTGCATTCTCTTTGCGCTGTTCTTACTGTTTGTGCGAAGCGGACAATGAGAAGGTAACATTTCTCGCTAGAAAATAAATCGCCAATATTGTTTTCAGTGCCGGCTTGGTGTCAACGCAAAAAAGAGAGGAGTTTTTTTCTAAAATCGTGCTATGGATCTTCAGCAATAGACTGGCAAACGACATAACTGACTGATCCTAAACCTGGGTCCATGGGTATGGATTGTAGCTCCATCCTTTTCGATCGGTATGATTGTTTCCGATTTTTTTTTTATATAAAAAACTATAAAGGTATATGGAAATAGACATCGCGAGACAGAGAGTGACACCACTTTTTACTGGCCTGTCATCCGTTGACGTTGACTTCTGGGACACCCTGTATATATGTATATATTCATATGTGTGCATTTAAGAAGAAAGCAAATATTTTGAAGGCACCTTCATTACATAGGTAAAACAATAATTATGTAATGTGAATTCGTAAATTTAGTTTCATATAGCCAAGAAACTTGAAAACAATTCCTTTTAACGCATTTCCCCCCAAGCCAATAAAGAATGTAAACAAAATGTATACCTGTAAATACATTACAAATATATGGTTATGCATGTAAACATACTTACATATGCATATGTATTTGCTGTAGTTACAGTACAGAGGCGTGTATGTAGGCGTGGATTAATGAAAATAAGAAAGGTTTTACTAAGCGGAAAGGTCATTGAACTGCTCCAAATCGACTTTTCCGAAAACTTAGAAAACTGAGTTGGGGAGAATGTAATACGTGCGTAATTTATCACTTACATACCAATTTAAAGGGCAGGAGAAAAATATAAAAATATTAATATACTGTATTGAAGAAAGTTAAGACTAATTCTCGAACTTTTTTCCAGGTAACCCTGTGCTATATTTAGACAACGCGACTAATTCTACTGCGTTTGGGCTTTCAACTTTTCTTAGCAAAGAGTTTGATAGTTGATCTAACTTAATTGGGGCCTTCAAAATTCAATGGCGCCCCGTTTAGTCAAATTGGCTTCAGTTTTCGAGATAACAGTGTTTGAGGTTTCCCTTGGGGCTGCTGATAGTTCATTAAGAAACAAACTTACATCATACATTTTATTTATATTATTCATAAAAAAACGTTTGTAAAACTTATTAAGAAATTTCGACCTAATATTATTGTACATTTCATTAAAAATCATCATCACAAATTGTTAAATATGAAAGAAAAAAATCATAATTTTTAACTGTTTAAAAAAATGGCGGAATCGGCATTACCAATCGCGAAAAAGTAAATAAAATGGCAATAACTTTGAAAATAATTCGAACTTCGAAAAATTGTTAAAATTGTATTTTTCATCGTTGTGAACCCGAAAAAATTAATTCCACAAAAAAAAGACTTAACAGGAAGGAGTAGCGACTCCTTATCTAACTGAAGATCCGGGACTTATTGATGGACCTAAAGTTTGATTAAAGTTGAGCTGTTATTGATATTTTAAATTCTTTAGTTATTTTTCTCATACAAAGTGCATAAAATACGTACCCATTCTTGTAGCCCATTAAATTTGGGTATAATAAAATGCAAGTTTTTTTGTTGACGGTCTTGTGCATTTTCTTCCATACATATATAGGTTAGGTTAGGTTAGGTTAAAGTGACTACCAGCTTACGTCAGCACACTTAGGCCCAGTTAGGGCCCATTGTGGTACCACATGGATCCAAACCCCTACTCTTTAAACCAGTTCGTGGAGTCTACAAACCTTAGCAACTGCCGTATTCCAAACTTAGCAGTTGCGCTTAGATCATCTAAAAACCCTATGCCTAGGAATTTCTGTCTTTTCCTGCATAATGCAGGGCAGTCGCAGAGTAGGTGCCTGACTGATTCAGGCTCTTCTTCGTCGCGGCAGCTCCTGCAGTAGTCATTGTTTCTGACCCTGAGGCGTTCTGCATGCCTTTCTATCAGGATATGTCCTGTGAGCAGGCCAATGGCCAGTGAAATATCGCCTCTATTTAGAGTGAGAATTTCTCTCGATCTCCGTATGTTCCATTTCGGCCACGTGAGCTTCGTTGAATTACAGTTTTCGGTGCGCTCCCATCTGGTGCTCGATTCTTCAAGGAAGTGTTCCCATATATGTATATGTTCGACCATTTTTTTTGTATGTGGAGAAAATGGGGCAACAAAAAAAATTACCAAAAATCAACGCTAAGTCCTAGCTGCTTCAAACTTGAACTTTATTGTACTATAATTTAATGGGCTGCAAAACTGCATACGTATTTTATGCACTTAACTAAATGATTTAAAATATCAATAATATTTACTCTTTTCAACTTTAATCAACTTTTGGGTCCATCAATAATTCCCAGATCGGTGTTAAATTTTTTAAATTCTCTTTTTAGCTTAAATAGAAACTTTTTCAGCGCGGCACTCATTGATACTACCATCGCTAAAAATTTCTTAACAAATAGCGACCACTCTAATGTACACATGTATGTACATTAGGGTGGTCCAAAATACATGCGTGGGGGGAAAAAGTTTAAAATGTTAAGCTCTCCCCCTAGGATATTTTGCTAAATGGAATAACAAATTCCCATATTTGTTTCTTAAAAAACAAAGATATTTAGAACTGCTTCAAAGGCCATGCAGTTTTTCATGGGGAAAAACACTTTTTCGTAGAAACGGTATAGAATTCTTGAAAATCAATATTTTTCAATCGGCAAACTCTGCTTCTCTTCAGAAGACTTCAAAGAGTAATGCCCAATTGTTTATTTAACCATTTTTAAAAATTAACTATTTTTATGGGTCCCCTAAAGACCCAAAAAAAAGCGCAACGGAGGACCCATAAAACATCGTTTGCATAAAAAAAAGGGAAAAGTGTTTTTTCCCCATATAAAATACATGGAAAACTTCATACGCTTTGTGGAAGTTCTAAATATCATTTTTTTTAAATACAGTATTTATTATTTCATTTAGAAAAATCGTAGGAGTGAGAGCTTAACATTTTAAACTTTTTTTCGTGAACCACCCTAATGAACATATAAACAAACAAAATAACTTTTTGAATGCAATAAATTTGTATACGAAGACACATAAACAAACAATTCCTGATTCTCTAATCTGAATCCGTCGATATTTTCTCCATGAACAAAAAGCGCTTTCGATTAATGGCTGCAACTAACATTGGGATATTGATAACTCAAAGATTTTCATTAAACAATGCAAACCAAAACTCCAAGCGTAAAAAGGCATTTGAAAAAACAAGCTGTAATTTTTTTAAATCAAAGAACTCGTATAAATTATCCACACACTTGCTTGTAAGACAAACAAGCGAAGATTACAAAAAGCATAGTAATAAAAGGCAATAAAATTTTTAGAGGAAACTTGATTAGATGCAGCTGTGGTATGCTAGGAATTTTACAAATGGAAAACCAAAAAAAAATTTTACTACTTAAATTTTAAGTCGCATAGGTCAACTGGAACGTCTTCAATGAACTGTAAATGAGCTTTAAAAGTTAATTTAAAACTTGCCGCAGAGTGGAATTTGTGATTATACTCGCAGTAGAATCGAACTGAAATTCTTTTTACAATCATGCATTTACATACATATACGTATGTATGTCTGTATTTAATTATATGCTATGCAGTGAATGCAATTAATGCTGCGCATCGACTGGTGGCAATCACAACAAAACCTTCACATTTTAATTTAATTAGACTTAACCTTAATAGCAGCCAAAGCCTTTGCCGCAAGCAGATTCTCAGCGTATATTCGTAGATGATGAGTGGTTCTTAGACAAAAAATCTATTTGATTTGAATAAGACCCCTGCAGGGAAAGCTACTTGTTGTGAATTAGAATGCTACCAGTTTGCGTTTCAACCCAACTAGTTCACGCTCTATCGTTCTATCTCTCTTAATTTTAGCCACTGGTATTTTTAATATGGCGTTTTACTACGAGATGTCAATTGTCCGGCTATGAATCAGTTCCTGCCAGTTGTGTCAAAATATGTCCACGAATTTTGTCGCCAAAATATGACATAGTGAAAACCAACCTTAAGTTTTTCGAAATTGTCGTACTAGTTAATGAACTGGTATTTTCACTGACTGGTTTGGGGTTTCACCGCAGGGACGAAAAAAAAAAATTCACAGTAAAACAAATAATAGAAGTAATAAAATATTTAAAAATTTACATACATATATGTATAATGCTTTCTCTTGTGTGTGCGTAAGCTAAGTTAATTAACCCTTAATGTGGCGAGCATGTACTGGAGCATGGCTGCCGTTGGCGGACGATTAAGTAAACATAAACAAAATAGAAGAATGCTTTAAAGAATGTGAGGAAAAATTGAATTTTAAGAAAAAATATTAGAAAGAAATAATGAAAGTAGATTAACATTTGGGTAGCATGCGCAGCAAGTATGTATGTCGATGCCTTACATATTTTTGTATATGCCATTAAATAGCTTAAGGCGCGGGTAAAAATTCTGGAAAAATGTTTAATTAATTCATTTAAGAAAGATAATATGCTCATGAGTAAAAGCGAAGTCCCACGATTGGTGCATTTGTACAGATTTGTACATATTGACAGTTACATAGTGATGCTTGGAAACTTTTTTATTGAGTTGAACTCATTAAATCTCCAGTCAACACCACTCTTTGACTGCCAAAATGTACAAATCTGTATAAATGCACCAATCGTGTGAAAAAAAATGGAAAATTTGTTTTGCTAATTAAAAGAATATATTGCATACGTATGCATGTGTGCTTATGTACATACGTATGGGCAAATCCCAGAAAAAGTCAAACAAAAAACGGAAAAAGTTCATGTAATGCAAATTCTCAAATTTTTGTACCATGAAAATTTTTTAATTTATAATTTTTTTTTCTACCAAAAAAGTTAAAAGAAACGTCCGCACGTAACGTCCGCAACGCCAGCATTTGCCCATGTGTAGTATTGATATCGATCGATAACGAAAAGTATCGACAACGATTTATATACATATAACAAAAGTTTACTAAATATAGTGCAAAAAAGATATAAAAAGGAATAAAGATGCTAATTTCCGTAAGGATAACAATAACTTTATCGATAATGATCCTTATTACTACATATAGCGAAATAAATTTGATAAAATATATTGTAAGCAAAAATGCCTTTAGCGATAAAATTCACAAAATCAAAAAAGAATAGCGTTGAATAAACGAAATTACCTACCGATACTATTCCGATAACGATAACAATATCGATAGAGACAATATTCACAGTATAGAGCGTTAAATAAATAAAAAACAATTTGACTTTCGTTAAAACAAATAAAATCAATCGAGATCTTCAAAACCGATTATGATTCGATTTAAGAATCGGTTCAAATAGATGGAAATTTCAAAACCATTAGGGGAACTTGTTTTTATTTCCTTGGTTTTTAGCGGCAGCTAACACTTCGGATCACCCCTACACTTGCATGGACTTTAAGTTCACTTCTAGCTTTGGGTCTTCCAGATTTCTAAGGAACTTCGACTACATTTTCCCCGAACCGATCACTGCACACCAACGCTGGGTACGAATGTCTTCTTCAGCACCCACATCCCGTCCAAGGAGGGCTGGGCGGGGTATAGTATCTGGAACCATGACCCTGTGAACTTATTGACGCATAGATCCAAATTAAATAAAAAGGTGTCTACTGCGAGCCGCTCTCCTTCAACCTCAAACTCAGGCTCTCGGGTCAGTGCAGTGTTTTCCAAGCGGGGATGGCCGCAGTAAAGGAAGTAGCGGACTGGAGGCTAACGAATGAAATAACTTTTAAGGAGGGTAATATATGTACATATGTATGTACACTCTAATTGCAGGCGACAATCACGACCAATGGATGTTTGGTGATACGCTCGATAATATCCAAGGACTGCAACAGATGACTTCGCTATTAAGCTTATTTGAATTCTAGGCAACAGCCTGCATGATCGGCGATCAAGAAAAGCAGGGCACACTTGAAGAATTTTCGCCGAGTAAGGTGGTTATATGTGACCTTGTCTGAGAAAAGAGTGTTATCGACCAAACATTTTTTTCACTCAGTACTAACTGCATTGCATTTTCAGACCTTAAACTATGAAAACCCATCATAAACCTAATTTCGATTTTTTTGTTCGACAACACCTTTTCTTAGACGTGGTCACATATGTGTCTGCTTCTGGATGGATGGGCTCAGCAAAAGCTGGGCGAATATCATGGAATGTAAGGTGGCTAAGTCCTTCTGCCAAAGGGTTGACCGCGGCGGTCTGGGAAACGCTTAAAACTAAAGGAAGCTAATCTCTCGTTATTGGTGGGAGTTTCGATTGGGCATTGTCTGATTGGTTGAAGTGTAGATAAATCATTTAGCAAAGGTGATCGCCTTTTTTGCTAAGCCGTCTGTCAGCTAATTGCTTCAATGACACTCCGTCCCTGGTACATGGCCTAGTAGGTAATAAAGTATTCTTAGTTGCGACAGCGTTTAAGGTACTGAAGCTATGGTAGAACAGTTTAAATGTAGTTGTGTGGCAATTCAAAACTTTTCAGGCACACTCTGACTGTCCGACGTAATGCGAACGTTCTTCGAAGAGGTTTCTCTTCTGAGTTTAATGTAATCCAAGTGTACTAAATAGTGTAAGATTTCTAATATTATTATGTTTTTGTTTGTAAATTTGCGCTGCAAATCAAAACATTTCATGTTTAAAAATCAAAGGCGTATAAATGCATAAAGTGCTACTCGAGTAGGTATGATTACAAGTATTTGTATTCCCTAGTTGCCATTTGAATTGCACGAATAAATTTTAATTGTCGGACAGTCGTCATCGCATTATGTCATTTGGAAGGCTGTCGGTGGTGACTATTTGCCTGTGGGAATGTGCTTACTGTACATAATATGTATACAATTGTGTGAGAATAATGGACAATGCATGGGTGGGCGCAGTCACTATTAAGATTAAGGAAAAAAATACGAAAACAAAATAAATAATAATAACAAAAGATTACAACGGAGATGAGTAATTTATGAGTAAAAGATGACGATCGTGTACTCACACTGCACGATTCAAGGTGGAGAATAAAAGCGATGCAATAATTCAAAGGGCAGCGAATTGAAGAAAAGAAAGTGTTCATGTAAATTTTGATTGCAAAAAAAGTTTGGAATTTATAATAAGTTTTGTTTAAAAAACCATACCAGAAAAATTTATATTTATTTGTACTTATTTACATTTTTTAATGTTTAACATTAGACTGCCTGGATACAAATAATTATAAAGTTTGTTAATTTTTATATGTATATACATTAGGGTGGACCTTAAATGTAGGAAGCAAATTTTTACATCCGGTTCCCTAAACATCAACCCCTACCTTGATACCACTATAGTCGAAAATATCACCCATAAATTTTGGTCCCGATAGGAGACGGTCGGGTATCTGAACTTTGTTCCCTGTGCGGCACGCCTTAACCGTCTCCAGTCAGGACCAAAATTTATATGTATTATCTCTGATCGTGGGTTCGACGATTGAGGGTGCGATTGAAAAAAAACGTTCATTTCATTTTTAAGCACCACCCTAATGTACATAAATATGTAACTCCCACCAAAAAATTGTGTTCATGAAAAAAATTTATATAGCAGTAACCTACCAGAACTCCTACCAAAAGCAAGAGCTGTAGCGTTTCGATCATAAGGAGCTCCTTTGACCGCCTCCTCTCTACTTTGGGCCAGAAGGACCATATAAGTTCGTCCAGCGTTCGCTAGCGTTCGCTGAGCTGATATGAGACCCATCTGTCCAGGAGTGAGCCACATGTGGACGTCAGTGAAATTCCAATCGCCTTCCTACCCGGTGACATCGTTTTAAGAGTACCCATTCTTGCCAACTGTTCAGCCATACAGCTTCCAGCAATGTCACTATGATCTGCCACTACCTATATAAGTCTCATAAATAAATATTCTGAAGCAATTGAGAGTCAGGCACTCCCTGACCCATCTTTAAGCGCAGCATCAGTTAGGGTCTGATTGCTGCTTGGTTATCGCTTACGCCTCTTTTTGACGCCACATTCTTGCTTCTTTAAGGGCAGCCACCGACTTCTGCCTCAAAAACGCTTCCGATGCCTGGAAGTATAAACCTTATGTTGATGGAAAACTCATGACAAAAGGACTCTCACCCATCCCTTTCATTAAGCTTGGACCCATCTCTGAAAAATATCACTGCTTCCTCTCTGTAAAGACTGTATGAGTGAAGAGGTCCCGTATCCACTTCACAGTTGTGAATCTCAAGAAGTCACGTTTCTTATGTGCAGTTCAATCAATCTCCCCATTCTCTTCTGAAGAATCTAAGACAAAGTTATAAGCCAGAAGGTAAAACATGAAAGCTCCTTTTTGGTCTTCGGCACAAACGCCACCTTGACGATTCTTCAAGCCCCTCGGATGAACCCACTCCTCATATATGGCCGCGATGTGCGCTGTGAAAGTGTGATTTTTAATCATTAAAGTACTCTCCCTGTAGCCCTTTAGTATTGAGTAAATATTAGGTATTTCCAAAAATAAAAAGAGCTTCGAGAAGAAAACATTTGCTGATTATGAGGAAATGGAGTCGGCCACTTTCGCCTGGTTTGAAGGTCTTTATGAAACATTTTTTACGATGATATGAAAATACTGAAAAATGTATTAAGCTTAAAGAGAAAATATTAGAAAGAAAAGATAAACTCATATTAAATTTTGTACTAATTCCTCTTCATTCATTGTGGTCGATATGATGAGACATATCTTTTTATAAAACTGATAGCCGTTATTGGCACTGATATAGTTAATAATTAACTAAAAATCGTTATCAGCCGGCTCCCATTTTCAATTACTTGTGCGTTTTCGTAAACATCGTACGTTTTTATTTTTGGGTGCTCCTGAATTGGCAACTTTTTGTCATTGATGAGTTCCATTCTTCACTTTGTTTCTGGTATTACATACCGATTATTTGGCAAAATTAATCGATTTATCGACTGAATCAAATCGCAAACAGTTGTTGTTTCGGCAATTTTTGAGCAGAAAAATTTGAGGTGTGGTCCGTAAATATTTAATTAAAAAATAAGTTAAACCTGATTTTTATTTTTAAGCACGGGAAATGTATCTTAAGAATTTATTTTAATAAATAAAAACTGCCCAAGCTTTTATAAATCGGTTATTTAAGCGTGCGTCGTCATTTACTTTTCATTCCACTAAGTCTAATAATTTCGATTTGAAACCGCGAAAATTTTGCCATATACGATTGTGGGAGCGCGCAATTATGCGGCTGGAAAAGTAAAACGCAAAATTTTTGCGATTTCGGAAATGGGAGCCCGGCTGTATATATTACTTTTAATGAATTCGTTAATCGCTTTTATTCTAATATTTCGGTTTTTTTTAGTTCAGCTTTTAGCCGGGAAAGTGTAATTTCAGAAAAGCAGCTATCCTATAATTTTCCAAATTGTTAAATGAAATACATATACATATGTACTACACCAGGGCTGTCCAAACCAAATACGTTCGCGAGCCAATAAAAATTACTTTATAATAAATATTACATTCATTATTTGGGATGCCACAAAAATCAAATTAAATTATTTCAAATATATTTCAAAGTTATATAATTACAATAACAGCGCGCTTAAGCATAAATAAATAGTTATGCAAAGTTTTATCTAAGTTTAAAGAAAAAAAGGTGAGCATCATTAGCATGGAAATCGCGTGCAACAAGCAATCGTGTATAAATTAATAAAATAAGATTATGAAGACCGATGAACGTACCTATCTACAGTATGTATTACATTCAAAAAACCTATGAATATGTAACAGCCCGGCAAGCAAGCAATTTTTTTTTCTAAAGCTTGTACATATTTTTCTTTTATTCACTTTGAACTTAAGCTTTAATTCAATTTTGTGGCTGCGCTTTATTAGCTATGGCGGTCAAAGGTGACTGGCAGTCATTGACAATGTAGACAAAAATAAAAAGTTATACATATTTACATACGTATGTATGTATTTAGTTACACGCAAATATTCATTCATTTTCTGCCTCATGAATAATGCCATTCACCCGCATTAACACAACACTTTGCGACAATTTTTCAAGTTTTTCGCCTGATGTGTCTTCTTTTATTTTGACAAAGTTATTTATGCATACCTTTTTGTCAAATAACCTTAAAGAAAATAGCGCGTAATTACTGCAGAATTGTTGGGAAAAAAAAAAATAATTCTTGAAATAACCGCGCATCCGACACTTAATTTATTATTAATAACAAAGCGAGAGTTTGTGTATGGAATTATGACTGATATGACAGCTGACTCAGATGTAAATATTCAATGGGACTTCGTGCAGTGCATAGATATTTGCATACCTAAATGAAAATACACATTTATATATCTATCGTCGCTGGGATAAATTCATGTCATATGTTAGTCGCCTTTCAGACGCGTCAAGTCTTGCTTTCAAGTCTGCTCGTTCGTAGGCGAAGCAGGTAAGAAGAGAAGGGAAGAGTACAGATACCTCCGTACCGTCAAGTGAAAGTGAATAGAAAACACAAAAGAGAATGCGAAGAAAATTGCTTTCAAGACTTGACGTGTGTGAAAGGTGACTTACATTTGACGACTTTTGGGAAATTACGATTGATGTTATGAAATTAATTTTTCAAAAAACGCGACAAATAGATTTTCTACAAAGTCTCAAAGAATGTTACTAGTTCACGAAATTTTTAAATTATTTCATTTTAATTGTTTATTCTTAATTATTTTTGAGTTTATGAAGAATTTTCTTCAGTAAAATTTTGTCGTATGTTACATATGGCAACAATTTTGCAGGAA
>JAPVRG010107975.1:0-12581 GCA_029783565.1 Rhagoletis cerasi | reverse complement strand
AGGTTAAAAAGCGTATCATATATGACAGACTCTGCATTAAAGGGTTAAATGTTGTACTTTCGGAAAGATGTTGACCAGTATAACCATTTTTGTTACATACATTTTTTGTGAAAGCTGGCGGTTTACGAGTTATTAGAGTTTAAAGGAAGCTTTTCTTTTTTCCAATCTGGCGGCTCGGCTACAGCATCCAATGCCCCAAAAATCGGGTCCTAAGATAAAATAAAAATAAATCTTTCAGAAACAATGCTAATGGTGTATTAAATATAGTGCTTTCTAGTGGAATGGGAGCCAAAATCCAAAATTTCAAAAAAAAAATTACATTTTGGACGGTATTTTGAGGGTTAAGTTATTGTTGTTGTAACTTCTCTATAATTTTCCTATATTATATGATCATTAATATTCAGGATAAACAAAATATCTTTCCATTAACTCCTTTCTAACCGAAGATCTACGATTTTGAAAAAAAAAAATCTCGAGTTTTGCATGAAATGTGTCGCTGTAGGCCTGGTAAACTTAATATAGGCCAGGTATTCACTATACGCCAAATCTTGGAAAAGACACGCGAGAGTACGCATCTCTTACCGATGTTTAAGCCGTCTTTGTATTCCTGAGAAACTAAACGGCAGTGTGGAATGACGTTGAGCAATATTATCACCTCGGTCAGAATTGAGAAGGACATCTCTGAGCCGTTTGATACCAAACGAGGTTTCAGACAAAGGCGACTCCCTATCGTGTGATTTCTTCAATTTGATGTTGGAGACTATAATAAGAGCCGCCAACTAAATCGCTTAGGAAAAGCAGACGATGAAAAAATTAGCTGTATGAACTTTACGACAGCCATGTAGCCTGATGAATTCTTTTCTGCTTTATTGAACTCGGCCGAAATTGTTTCCGGTTTTTGATCAAAAATACAATTTTAATGCCTGCCATTTATATTGAGCACACCTTTTTTCATAGCACATTTTTACCTATGTATTAACTCCTGCCAGAATCGGTCCTATGTCGGTGTTGAAAAAATTGCTACGTCCCACAAAAATGTTAGCAGGACACCGGGAAGGAAAAATCTTCTGTGGATTAGGGAATTCATCTTTTCTGATAAATAATAGAATAGAAAAGAGAAATGAAAATTATGATGAGATGGAGAATAATATTCTTGGGGTTTGGCCACCACGTATATTAACTAGCGTTGGGGCATAGTTCAGTTTACGTCTTAAAATGTCTGCTCCCGTGAAGAGAAAAAAATGTTCACCACCCTGCTTTAAAGATGGCGGTGATTCCGTTCTTTGGAAAATATGCCCGCTATTAGGGGAGAGAGATCCAATAGAACCGAGTTGGCTGATTCGCCCAGATTTTCAGCAATTTCCATATGTTGCAAATAGAGCTAAGCAAATGATAACCTCTTAGTTATGCACGTATGTTTATGTCGCAAATTTACTAAAAGACGGTCATAACTCGAAAAAATATACAAAATTCCTCGATGTATCATGCTTCATATTGTATACAAATTTCGTGCCGAAATTTTGGGTATTTTCCGCGTGGAAATACAATATGCATTTTTTTATCCAGATTTTGGCAGCAAATTGAAAACTTTAAGCGCGCCTCCTGAAAAGTGTGGTTTTTTGAATTGTGACAATGCATACATTCATTGAGTTTCCTCACGAAAAAAATTTTTTTTCGCATCTGAAAGCGAATCATAAAATTTTGTCATTTTAAAAATAATTTGCCCCAATTTGGTCCCTTTGAAAAAACGGAGCGTTTTAAAAAAATCTCCAAAAATCACGTCTTCCGTTACAAAATTTGTATCTCGAAACTTTTTCTACAGAAAATATCCTTGTTAATAAAGGAATGTTAACTCAAGATACCTGCATCCGAAATCCTGAACAAAAAACATATTTTCGCATTTTAATTAGATTTTCAGCATCTTTTCAATGAGATTTTCCTGACGAATTTTTCGTTTCTTTCTTCAAAAATTTGCCTTAATAACATTAATATTTCGGCGCTTACACTTTTGCTAAGTGTTTGGCTGAGACTCTCCTCCAAGTTGGGGTGTGCGTTCTGATGTTATAACACAAATGGAGGGACTTACAATTTTACGCGCCTACGCTTTGCTTGATGCTTTGATCGAATTTTGCTCGCAGCTCCACTATGTGCTTAACCTGAGTCTGAAGGGATTAGTTTTTCAAAAAATGTTAAAAGAAAGAGAAGATATACTTTTAGTGGTGCCTTTTGGCAAAATAAATTTTTTCCCAATTGGGAATAACATATGTTCGTACATAGTATGTACGTATGTATATGAAGTTAATTTTGTTTTAATTATACATATGTATATTGAACATTATGTGCCCTTTCTTCAATGATACTCGTTTAAATCCGCTCCTCAACAATACAAAATTTAAATGGAGCAGTAAAATTAAGAATACAGATTCAAAACTGGAATTCGCGACAGCAAAATATGCAACAAGTATGCTAATGAAAACTATTCCGCCACCGGCGACAACGAATTTCACTTTCCCAATCACGAAACAACTTTCTGCATTCATTTGCCATCCTCCAACCCGCGAAGCGACGGAGGAAAAAGATGCAACAAGATGCTACAAGCCTTTTAGTTGCCTGCTAAACTAGCTAATCTGCTCGTCTGCTTAAATACTTAGTGGCTTGACCAACCAACAGCCCCGTCAGCACTCTGCGACACAACAATGCGGCAGCCATAACATAAATTAAGTGATTTTGACATTTTAGAGCAAATTTTTTTACACTCAACGTATGACCGTGAAAAATAACAAAAAATCAACATAACAAACATTGTTGTCATGGCTCATTCAATTCGATTCGATTCGAATAGCCGCTCAGTGAAGCGTATTAAAGCGCGCTGACAAGCCGGTCGCTGGCATCTCCACTGTCCACTGCGTAAACCAAATAAGTGGTCTAGCTTGAAAAAAGCATTAATAATTGTTTGTAAAGCGCGCAAGTGAGCGAGTGTGCACGAGTATTGGAAGTTGATCCGGTTTCCGTTGAATGGCTGTCGCGTGGCCACTTTTTGCCGGTGTTATTGTATTACTATGGACGAGTATTAACGTAGCTACTGCACGACAGTTACAGTTAACCTACGAATACATTTACTGGTTGGCTAGGTCAGTTTTTCCTGTTTTCGTTTGTTTATTATTTCATTATTGTGTTTTTTGAAACTTACTCATATTTCGATTAAGCATTTGAGGGTTTACTTTTTATTGACCGGCTTTGGCTGATACTTCGCCGGTTGGCTAAACTTAATAACGTGTGAGTTGCATGAATATTTTATTAGCGGTTAGATAACGACTGATTGGCACTATGCTGGCTCATCAATTTTGATTTGCAGTAAAATAATTTAAGGGGAGAAAATACTTCGAGAAATTTGGAGGCGATGAAATGCGAAGCGTGTTTAGCGCATAAATGTACTCATCATTCCAAAGAGCAAAATATTAATGTATGTATGCACCTGAGTTTCGTTGATAAATAAGGCCACGTGCCGCAAGGCGCAGTTGAATTGGAACGAAAAGCAATAGTCTTTGTCGAGGGACAGCTTAAGGTGCCAATTTTGACATATCTTCCAGTTTCTTCAACTAAAGGGTCTCAGGTATTGGAGTAGAGTATTTGATAGCCTCGTACATGAGCATATCAGGAGTTGAGAAGTTTCCTCGACTCGCGGCTATATGCCTTTCTTGCATTGGCTAACGGCCAGTGGCGCCAAAGCGCCCGTGGCTGCTTTTTCACTCTCCTCGACATTGAAAGAAATGAGGGCAATACAAAAGCTCCATTGGCACGAAGATCACAGATCAAATTCAATTATAAAAATAGTATTCGTAAGAAAATTTATTTCCGCGATCAATTTCCACCGTAAAAAGATCTCAAAGATCAGAATTAGCAAATACCTATGGCCTCTCACTGAGCAGCGTTTTGCAGCTATCAGAATCGTTATGTCTTCAAGTTTTGTTTGCGTTTGTTTTTCCCAGTTTCGTGTGGCTTACAATTCCTGTACCTGTACAAATATGATTTGCAATCATGATGAAAGCTTTGAAGTTGAAAGCAAAATATGTATGTATATACACATGTATGTAGTTTTCACATGTACACATCATGCTCAACACACCTCTTATCACATGATTCATCGGTACTTGATTTTAAAATACTAAGAAATCATGCCGATTGCTTATCAATGAAATAACACATCAAAAAGAAAAAAACATCCCAGTTGGCATTTGCGAAAGTGCTTCTCGAAAAGGGCCTTCTCATAGGGCTTCTCATGGAAGGCTTAAGACAGGGTGATGTAGCCTTGCAATTCAATAAAAAAAAAATTTAATAAACATCACCCTTCAAATGCCCCAATCGCTTGGTCTGGCCTTGATTCAAAGTGAACATTTAAACACACATTTACATGCGTGGCTGTAGCTGAGTGTGCAGAGATGCTTGCCAATATTTGTTAGCTTCTAGGAGGGTGCGGGTTCGAGTTCCGTCAGAGGCAACGTGGTTATAAAATTATAAAATATTTTTTTTGTGTTTCTGAAATCTGAAAAAGCATCTGTGAAGTGCAGGATACAATCGTACTCCAACGAAAAAAATTGGACTATGGAAGGGCACATGAAAGCCCTACCCACATAAAGGAAAAGTAAGGCCTTGACAAGTGGGACATCCCATACAAAAAAGAATGAGAAGCAGAAGGACTTCTGTCTGCCAAAAGAAGCACTAGAAGCGTTTCTAGAAGTGGTCTCAGGCCCTTCTTGTGCCTACTGGGATGTATGTACATACATACATACATATGGCTAGATACATACATACATATGCAGTATGCATAAGCAGTTCAGCAGAAACAATAAATCTTATAGCGACTTATCATTAGAAAATGTGCTTCACAAAACGGAAGAGGAAACATTTAACTGAGATAAAAATCGATGTCAAAACGTGGTAATTTAGTAAACAAAATTAGCGAAATAAAATTGGGGAACACGCTGAGAATTGGTATAAGAAAACCTCATGGACCACCCAATACGAATTAAAAAAGAAAATGAAAATCAAAATGGCCGAAAAAATTGCGACCCAAAGTTTAAAAAAAAAATCTGATAAATTACATTTTATAGTCATTCTGTATGTAAAATAGTTTAGATTTATGATATAAACTGTAAGATATTAGATTTTAACCTTGTAAAAATCTACGATCGGACCACGGCAACATAGAGTTTACTGGTAAAAAACTTTAAGCAACTTTATTTTGTAAGGGGGGATAGGGACATTTAAAGTCCTAAAGTAGTCAAATAGACAGCGTAAAGTCAACTACTATCTAGTTGTAAAGAGTGTATATAATACTGAAATATAGAGCTCCGTTTGGAGAAGTTTGGAAATTTTTTTGTAGGCTTCTTAACCATTTGCTTTCCCCTAAATTTTATTTTGTTTAACTTTTTTGAGTTAATAAAGAATATGGTAACCGGCGGAGTTATCTTTTATATTATGTTTAAGGCTCATATATATGTGGAATATAAAAATCCTAAAATATTGTCAACAATATTCACATAACGTAAGAATATATGATCCCTTATAACTCCTGTAATATACGTTGGCACAAAAAAAGTTATCATCCGTTTAAATAGGAGGAAAAGGCGGACCAAACAAATATTTTTACTTTTTTAGTTATTTACCTTCAATAATTAAAAATTACTACCAACAATAATTAAAAATAAAAATTAATTACATACAATAATTAAATTACCAAAGGCCAATTTCAAGCTTCGAAGGCCCATATCGCGATTTCGGAGGCTAACATTCGAAAAACGGAGAAATCACCTTTTTAATTTATGACTCAATATCTTATAAAAAGTTGGATGAGTCCAATACCCAGCCGAGTGCTGCACAGTGTTATTATAGATACTTCTGAATACGTATATAAATTTTTGGCTATTACTTTTTTGGCGAGCTAAATATTTACAAAAATATTGACACGGAAACGATTGCAACAGAATTTTCTTTATGGAAAAAGAAATGGAGCCAAGAAGATTCTGCAAGTCGCCCAACAACTGCACTGGAAGCTCTAAATGAGTGTCGAATTCAACTTTTCCCAAACATTTTTTATTTATTAAAAATTTATGCAACATTGCCTGTCACTGCGTGTACTGCAGAACGTTCTTTTTCGGCTTTGTAACGTCTGAAAATCTTCTTGCGGAACTCGACCGGAGAAGAAAGACTGAATGGCTTAGCCCTAATGACTGTTCACCGCAGATTTGATCTGGACACTGAAGAAGTGATTAATGACTTTGACGAAATAAAATCAAGACGCTTTAATTTTGTTTTAGAATAAAAATAAATAAATTTGGTTAGTAGTATGCATTCGAGCAATAGCTTTAAGATTACTTTAATTTTTTTTGTTTGTGTGAAATATATTTTATTTTTATCTGTACTTTTCTTTTAATCAAACTATGTTGAAATAAAAGTGAAAATAAAGAATATTTTGTCAGAACCCCTCCAAGAAAAAAAATCCTTGCTACGGCCCTGCCCTGTAGCATCAGATGAATCAGTGTTTTTTCATAACTACTTTCTATAAGTGAGATACCGTTGCAAAACTATTAAAAAGCCTACATACTTCCCTAGAAAAGATTATACTATCATGTCAAACTAAAAAGTAATAATTTTTTTCTGACAACGAGACCCTGTAATCAATATTAAGAAGCTTAAAATCACACGCATAGCAAAGAGCGCCTCGACTACATTTTTGCCAAGCTTAATAGCCGAGAACCATGCAGCCAACTTGAAAAGATGTTCACTCGTGGTTGACTTTTCATGGAGGTGCCCATACTTACAAACACATTTAGGGCATCCACAAATCTTTGTAAATTTGTGCATATTGCCCGTTTTGTGGATGTGTGCAGAAATGGCCAGCCCTTCCTTGAAGCTATGAAAAAATTCATAACAACATCTGTCAGTTGTTTGATGTGTCTTTTCTTTTGGATTGAGTTTTACGATGAAATTTTTTTTAATTATTACTTATTTTTGCAGTTGAGGAACAACTTGACAAAAACTTTAAACCCGTTTTTGTCTAGTTTGTGATTTTTTTTTAGTTACGGCGTTCTTTCAGCAATCGTGCACACGTGCATTTAGAAAGACAGCAAATCATTTTAAACCTGTTAGTTCCGAATTCTTACACCTCCATATCAAATTAAAAATTAATACCATTTCATATTTAATTCCATATCAGATTAATTTATTATTGCTACCTTATCAGCCAGACGGGTCGTATACGCAATGTATTACATCGATAGTGTTCACGGTGGCTTTGTATGACTAACGCTCGTATCTCTTTTCGAACAAAAAACGGTATATTACTGCGAAAAAATTCCGTTTCGCAGTATCTCCATTTAAAAGAAATCATTTTTTACGTATTAGTAATTTTTCGAAAAAAATGTTCGATAAAATAAAGGAGCTCCTGGTACTATGTGTACCTGTTGCACACCCCTCGACGAAATGATGTGGTCTAACAAAATCCATCTAAATCAAAATTTCTAACTTTGTAAAATAATTAGAAAAATTCAGCAAAGTTGCAAAACGAAAATTTTCTAGTTTCAAGTGTACACATAATACCGTTGATTTTTGAATGTTTTTTTTTTGTGACGGTGTCGCAATTTCTTCCATACGAAGTTATTATATTCGACCACTTTTATTGCATGGAAGAAAATAATAACTCCGTCGCCAAAAACTTATCAAAAATCAACGCGAATTTTTAGCCTCTTAAAACTTGCACTTTATTGTACTAGAATTTAATGGGCTACAAAACTGCGTACTTGGATTATTTCTGAAAGGTATGAATAAAAAGTTTGTTGCTGTTGTGAAAATTTGTTGAATTTCTTTACAAAGTTTGAAATGTGGATTTGTATGATGTTTAAGTATTATATAATAAACTAGACTTTTATAAAAAAGTTATAAATATTCAACAAACAAAAGAAAATAAATAAAAACTGGTCAAAATGTCGTGTCCCCATATATATGAATTTTTGAAACGTGTTTCCATGAACGATTCCCTGTTAGCCTAAATAGTATTGTATCAACAACTGATAAATTTGCACTACTTCTGTGCATTAAAAAATTTAGATAGCAAAAAAGTATATTCTCGTAGTTTTGAAAAAAAACAGCAGTATCCATTTTTGGAGTCCAAAAAAAAGTATAACATTGCGAATAAAAGTATAGATACGAGCGTTATGTATGACTAATATTTATGCAGTAATCTTTTAAAATCAAATAATTCCGAAAGATTCCCATACACTATTTAACTAGTCAATGACCTAGATTAGTAAATTATTGCGAAGGTGGGCGGAAGTAAAAATTTCTGGTTCTGAACTGGCAAACATAATTATTAAGAACTAATTTGTATTGGTTTTTTTCCTTAGGATCGGAATGCGGCTAATATCCGATTAATCGTGTTTTAAAGTGTCAAAAAACGCATTTCTATAAAATTTTCAATATTTATAATAAACCAAGGAGTGGGATCTTTTAAACAAGATTTAAACAAAACTTGGCAATTTTATTTTCAATAGATACAATGGTAAAAAATTTGGTTACACAAAAAAAAGGCACAAAAACAATCTTTTTAATCCACATAATTTTTTTTTTCATTATTTATTTATCATAAAAATTTACAATAAATAAAGTAAAAGCGCGAGCAACATAGGCTATCGCCCTAATAAGGAAAAAAGCAGAAGAATCAACCAACACCAACAAAAAAACCTTGAGTTCTTAATGAACAATGAGCTTATCCACTTCTTGTAATTCAATACAGATGAAACATCCAACTAGACAACTCTAAACAACTTGGAAATTAAAAATTCACTTAAAATCACCCAAAATGACTAATAAAATTCGGTTGTTATGTAATTGCGGCAATTGTTTTGAATAACAAGTACTGTTAAGTAGCCAATTATTGTGTAAAAACTAAAAACAAGAAAACAAACACATTTTATTTTTTAACAACACATATTTTACTCATATGTATGTACATGCATACATTTTGCATATCTACACACAATAATTTCTTTTGTTTTTTTTTTTTGCTTTCTGCCCACAGGTGAAAGTGTGGCTGTGAACGTTCGCTCGATGCTTCGCACGCATTTTGAATTTTACAGCGCCGAAAATGCGGTCAACACTTGAAGATGTGCCAATATTTAGTTGGTGCAATGAACATTGAAAAAACCCGACCTGGGTTTTAATAACAATTCAGAGCAGCGTAGCGTTGAGCCGCAAATGCTAAAAAAATATTGTGCTGCGAGCGAATTCCTATGTATGTCTACGAGTATTGTAGTAATTGTAAACATTTATAGTGCAATTATTATGTTAGGCATGCCAGTGTATTTACATATGTACACACCTGGATGACTTTTTTTTGTTGGTAGATAATGCTGCAAGAAACATCCCGTTAGGAAAGTGTAATAAGAAACTTTACATCATATTTAATTTTTGATAAGTAAATGCAAACCTACAAGTGCGGGAACTACAGCCGGTTGCTAGCTCGTTGGCATGTCAAACTCGTTAGTCGATGCCAAGGTAAGGAGAAATAACAATTTTTTTTTTGTGGTGAATTTCCTGCAGGGTTCCGCTGGCACTTATATGCATATTCATGTTTTTTTTTTTAAATATGTTATTGCATAAAATTTGCATAAACGGTTTAAATCATGCTGCACAGCTGTGCATTTCGAAACCGTTAATGTGCATAAGCACTTATGTAGGCTTAAGCAGTTATTAGGCCAGCTTTTGTCAACGGTAATTAATGATTGCACTTTTTTATATTTATTGAAGTACTAACATATCTATGTGCCTCGTTTAGCAGTTATGTAATAAATATATTATTATAAAACGTTTGCTAAGATTTGATACATTTAAACGATCTCAGTACAATAGCATAAGGTAAATTTTGCAATCGATGTACTGGTTTTTAACGGAATTAATTGCTTAACGATTTGGTTTTGACTCATTAGAAGAACTCATTATTTCATTTTTTTTTAGAGAAAAATTTATAGTGGAGGCTTGATATTGCCTGTATAGGGACGACTGCTATAAGAAAAAAATTGTTTGTGATGTTGCTTGCACTAGACATCGAACCTGGGTCCTACCGAGTGCTAGTTTAGCTATTATTATATTTAATTGGTATTTTTTGTTGTGCCTCGTGCTTGAATAGGTGACACAGAAGTCGAGTTATTTGGAAAACCCGTATTTATGGTCCGTTTTGGTTTATATTGAGAACGTTTATTAGTGAAATGGTAAGAAATAACTCTACAAAAAAATTAGTCGTTAGGTGGTGCGGGGGGTCAATATAACGTAACTTTTTAGTTCTTTTTTATTAACCACTAATAGAAGCTTAAATATATTTTTTTTAATTACTTGTTTCGAATCACAACCATTTATCTATGTATATCTAGCGTAATTCCTTTCTTTTTACAAGTTATATTTTTGCGTCTAAAAAATTCTTTGAAATAGATTTTTTCTCATAAAAAAGTTCACATACCATATTTCTAACGTCCGCAAAAATTTCTTCTTTATCACTATCTTATTTAATTGGATTCGGGATTTTTTGAGTTATGACTGAACAAAAATGGTAAAAATATTAATATCTTACTAATTTTTCGATGCTTCAGGCTAGTCTATAATACTAGAAAGGATTTTTGAAATCGAATCATGTAGATCCAATGACGATTTTTGTTTTCTTTGTGAGTTTGATCTTTCTGAACTGTTACTCCGATAACCGTGTAACGTTAAAGACCGAATAAATGAAAATGTTTTATTGTGCAAACCTGAAAAACAGAAAAGATGTTGTAATAAGTTTTTTCGGCCTACTTCAGTCAAGTAGAGAGGGCCATAGTCATCGATATCTAAATCCCTATTGTTTTGCTACATTTTAGTTTTGAATTTTTGTAACGCGTTACACCTAAAAACACTGACCTCTTTTAAGCTTGGACAAGTCTTGAGATTCTTCGCAGAAACCGCTCTGCAGAAATTTTTGTGCGACGGCGTAATTGAAATAACCGCTGTAACGAAGTTTATTATCTCTCATTTTAACAGGGAATGTTTTCAATTTATTAAAGACTATTGGCAATTAGCGCATATCTGCTAATAATTTCCTTCATCGGATCGAGATCAAGATGGAAGAAATATTCTTTTGTAGAGGATGAAATTCTCTGTATAATAGCAGTTGGAAGTACTACGCTACGACTAATCACGTTCGCGTTATCGATTGTTAATATTTTTTGATTAATTTTGATCAAACGCGGGGATACATGGCGTATGCGTAACATTATTTCCTGCTTCATCCCTTCCTCTCCCAAAGGATTTTCCTTCCATATTGATGTGATGAGCGCGAAACAAACCATCAGTGATATTAGCAGCGTTGCTAAAATTACCAATAGCTTTTATTTAATTAAAAATATTTCCTGATCAAAAACTCACATCAAAGCTACTTTTAATACGTCTACCGAAGGATATAAATAGTTTCTGTCATAATTTTAAATAAAAAAAAATAATTCGGGATTCAGTCTGTGTTTAGGTTATTGAATAAATATCTGAGTTATCTCGTTTTAAAGAATTACCTTTGTATATACCATATTTTCCAATAAGATCACAAAGTTACGTTAAAGACCGCATATTTCAATTTGTAGATTTGTCACGAAAATGTATTTTCCAAAAGTTAGTATTTTTTATAGTTTCATTGAAACTTGATCATGGATAAAATACTTTAGTCATAATTTTAACTTTGCAGGCTTAGCTTAGTTGTCAGTACGTGTGTTGTTATCATATAACTCAAGTCCAAAGAATGTAACGTTGCGCTACATTTATTTTTAAAGCTACATTTATCTTTAAAAAAACAAATGATAGAAAAAAGTGTATGTATATAAAATGTAGCTTCCAAAGTTTAGTATCAGGATAAATGAAAAAATTTCAGTTTTTTTCATAACGTTTCGGAAATATATACAGAAATATGCGTGCGAATGTAACGTTAAAGACAAAAAATTTGACCATATGTACATAAATAACAGCAATTAAGATTTTAAATATGAAATCGAAAATAAGTTTTTCTCCTCGATTCGTAGAAAAAATCGGGGTCGTTTTTGAAAACAAAACTACAACTTTGGTTTCAGCGACAAAAAAAATATTCTTAACAACCATTTGGCCTTAACTTTTTCTATGGTCAGGCATTTCAATTTAATGAATTTACTTTGATTTTCTTTGATATTTTTTAGCGTTCCAGAGTAATCTTAAGTACTGTTATCACAAATGCAGTAATTAATTTATTTTTCATATCTGGTGGTCTATTTTCAAAATGTATATCATTGGGGCGTTGTTACAGTTTGCAATACTACTACAAACGAATTTCAGAGCCAATGATCTTTCAAGGTTATAATCTAAGTACTTATAAAACGAAGCATACATATAACATAAATTCATATATATTTATTTTGTAAACTCAGCGGTTGTAAAAGGAGATTAATGCGACGCGGAAGAAAACAGTCATAAGTGAGCCATTTGCTTACTCCTTAACCGCTTAATCATATTAACGTATCGGTGGAATGTCTACACTTGTA
>JAPVRG010107954.1:0-15154 GCA_029783565.1 Rhagoletis cerasi | reverse complement strand
GCCTTAACAAATTCCTATATCGAAATTACATTCTTGGGGTTGAAGCAAATATTAAATTGAATCCAAAGAATTTCTGGTATTTTATTAAATCAAAAAAGCCGGGAGTTGGAGTTTCAGCTGATGTTTATCTAGGTAACGAACTTGCTAGTTCACCTAGAGAAGTTGCCAATCTGTTTGCAAAATTTTTTAATTCTAATTTCACTACTGATGATTTCGATACAAATTATAGTGGTAGTCTCGACCACCAAACGACTGTGAACTTTGGAGACTTACAGCTTTCGTCTGAGGATGTTATCAAAGGCATCAGTAGTCTTAAAAACTCGTCTCAGACTGATCGGGATGGTTTCAGTACGCTGCTCCTGAAAAATTGTCCTGCTCTTGTAACCCCTCTTACATCTATATTTAATAAGTCTCTCAGCTCTGGGGTCTTTGTGGATGCCTGGAAGTTTGCGGAAATTACGCCCATTTTCAAAAGTGGCAAAAAGAATGACGTCTCAAATTATAGACCAATTTCCAAATTGTCTATAATTTCTAAACTTTTCGAAGGGATTATTAAGGATAAGATGTACTTCGCCGTCAAAAGTCTAATACTGCGAAACCAGCATGGTTTCGTTGCTGGGCGGTCTACGGTCACAAATTTAGCCTTGTTTAGTGAACACTGCTTTCACGCGTTTTCATCTGGCCAACAGGTGGACTGCATTTATACAGATTTCTCCAAGGCATTTGTTGCTGGGCGGTCTACGGTCACAAATTTAGCCTTGTTTAGTGAACACTGCTTTCACGCGTTTTCATCTGGCCAACAGGTGGACTGCATTTATACAGATTTCTCCAAGGCATTTGATAAGGTATCTCACAAAATGCTTATATTTAAACTCGCTGCACTGGGATTTCACTCTGCATTTCTAAGATGGTTGCATTCTTACTTAACTAATAGATGCTGCATGGTCTGAATTGAAGGTGTATTCTCAAACATTTTTAATGCCACCTCAGGTGTTCCTCAAGGCAGTATCCTTGGTCCACTCCTCTTTATCTTATTCATTAATGATATTGGCAGTTGCTTTGTCTCATCAGAGTTCCTGCTCTATGCAGACGACCTGAAAGTGTTCTCCGTTGTAAATAATTCCAAAGACGCACGCTGTCTCCAGGAAGATTTAAACAGGGTAGCTCTTTGGGGCATAAAATCGCATTTACTTCTCAATACTAATAAGTGCTTTCATGTCACATTTTCAAAAAGTCGTAATGTGGTTCCAACGGCATATAGCATCTCAGGGGTTCCTCTCAAATCCATGGACGAGTTTAAGGACCTAGGGGTCATCTTTGACTCCTCGTTCTCATTCAGTAATCACATTAATTACATCATATCTAGTGCGTATGCTGCCTTAGGCTTCCTAAGGCGTAACAGTATTAACTTTTCGGATCCGTATACCCTTAAATTGCTTTATTCCTCGTTGGTTCGGTCCAAACTTGAGTATGCCGCTTTCATTTGGCGACCATACCACAAGTTCGCAATCGACAGGATTGAGCGAGTACAAAGAGCTTTCCTTAAATTCTGTCTAAGATCACTACACTTCACTGACCCAGTTCCCCCATATAAGTCCCGTCTTCTCCTTATTAACCTTAAGATGTTAGAAACCCGAAGGACAACGCTCTCCCTATCCTTCATATTTGGGGTGATTAGCGGGGACATTGATTGCCCCGCTCTGCTTCTCTTGATTAATTTCCTAATTCCCTCTAGGACCCTTCGTGCTCATTACCCATTTTATATCAAAAAATTTTCTACCAACTATGCGAGGAATGCTCCGGTTGTGCGGGCTCTTCGAGAGCTTAACGAGATCTCAAATTCTATTTCGCTTGATTTTTGTCTTTCAAAACTGCATTTTATAACTTACTTAACTCTGTATTGTAGTTAGGTTAAGTGTATTTAGTTTTAGTCAGTAAGAAACATTGTAGTTTTTTGACTTTCCAATTAAATAAATAAATAAATAATGTTAAGTATAGCTATTAGGTATTTTTTTTTCTACATTTAATTCTGTGTAACTTAATATTTAAACATTAGAATTAAGTATATTTTATTTGTATAAGTGACGTGAAAAATTCATTTTTTAAGTGAATTTTTCTTTTAAAATTTAAAAATTTAAGTTATGTGACTTTTTGTATTCGGTTTTTGTGAACCGTTTTTATTTTGTTTTTAGTTTTATCAAAAACCGTAATATTTACACCGTCTACTTTTTGTACAACGTGTGGCCCTTGATATATGCTTTCATGTTTGACTCTGAGCTCGTTTTGTATTAGAACTAGATCGTGTTCTTTAATTTGTACCGGACGTGCATTCCTGTCAAATGACTTTATTTTGGATTTTGTGTTTTGTTATAAGTTCTTTAGCAATTGCATGCGATTTTTGCATCCGATATTTTACTTCTTTTGCATAATTTTCGACATTGTATAAAATTTAGTGTTTTGCAACTCATTTGGTAAAACAGCGTTTTTACCAAAGACGAATTCAAATGGAGTAAATTTATTATCAAAAACTGTGTTTGAGGTTGTGTTATGCAAAAAAGTAAAATGTTTTAAGTATGTATCCCAGCCAGAAAATGATTCATATATAACTGCTCGTAAGTACTCATTAAATACTCGATGATTTCGTGTGATGTTCAAAAGTTTGGTCAATTCAGAGAAAAGTTCGTTTTTGTATTCTGTCCCTAAATCAGATTTTATGGAGTGCATAATGCCGTAAATTAAAATGAAGCTTTCAAAAATTGCTGAAATAATGACTAAATATTTTGAAAAATCGCAAATAATGGTAACTTCGAACTTATTACCATATTTCGATTCTGGTAAAGGTCCGATAGTATCGATAACAACAATATCAAACGGTTCGGTGTTGGGGTTAGCACAAGTTTTTCTTTTACTTTCGGTTTTACTTTATTTAAAAGACATTTTTGGCAATTTTTAACATATTTTGCGACATCTCGGGTCAAATTTTTCCAATACTTTGTTCTAAGTTTCGCATAAAGTTTTTTCATGCCACAGTGACCTCCTGATATTGGGTCGTCGTGATAAATTGTCATTAGTTTTAGTTTTTTGTCGTCCTCAGTCACAGTTTCAACTGGATCTGTTAAAACTATTTGTAATGATTTTAAAATTTTGTTTCCGCGATCTTTTAAGCTAGCAATTGTGAAATGACGGAAAAATTCATCGTCTTTTGGCCATTCAATCTCCTTAATTTTGCGTTTGCTGGCTTCGATTTCAAGCCTCGAAAGTAAATAATCGAAATTCATTATTTCGTTAGCAAAGACATAATTAGGTAATTCGAGTTTTTTATGTTTAATATGTGCACAAATTCGTAAATTCCAAATTTTATTTTCTTTTTCATAAGTAATTTCTGATCTAATGCGCGGTATCTTTTTTGAAAAATTTTTTGAAAATTTGTCATAAACGTTTAATGTCTGCGGTTTTTCGTCTTCGATTTTGTCTATATATTGTATAATTTTATCGTTTGCTCGTCTAGTCATTGATCTCGTCTGTACTGCCAAAATGTTTTTCGTCGATTCCCTTATTTCTTCTATCGTTATACGTGAGAGTGCATCTGCGTCTACATTCAATTTTCCTTTTATGTATTCTATAGTAAAATTATATTCAGCTAATTATAATCTGATTCTTGAAAGTTTTGAAAAGTGGTCTTTCATATTAAACAAGTATACTAGTGGTCTGTGGTCTGATTTAACTAAAAAATGTGTTCCATAAACGTATGGTCGAAACTGTTTTATGGCAAAGTAAATGGCTAAAAGTTCTAATTCAATAATTGGTTTTTTCTGTTCTGCATTGTTAAATGCTTTTGATGCGAAACAAATTGGCAAATCGCAACCTTGCTGTTCTTGGCTAAGTATAGCGCCACATCCTGTTTTTGAAGCATCAACTGTAATTATAAATTGCTTACTGAAATCTGGGTATTGTAACAACTTCGGTGACATTAAGGCTGATTTTAATGCTTGAAAAGCTTCGTCACATTTATCGTCCCAAACAAATTCTACTCTTTTTCTACTTAATTTGTTCAAAGGTGCTGCCAGAGTTGCAAAATCAGGAATAAACCTTCTGTAATAGTTTGCAAATGCGACAAAACGTCGTACTGCATCTTTATCAGTAGGTTTAGTATACTTTTTAATTGCAACTACTTTTGAATCGTCTGGCAGCAGGCCTTTTGCTGAACATTTGTGCCCTAAAAACGTTACTTCGGGCCTAAGAAAATTGAATTTTTTGGGGTAGAGTTTTAAGTTGAAGTTTCGAAAACTTTCGCTAAATTTTTAATGTGATGTGATTCGCTACATTGGGTGGAATACCAGAAAAAGCTATAGTCATCATTCGCGAGAATGAGTTCGGTGCTATACTTAAACCGAATGGCAATACTTTAAATCGATATGCTCCACGATCTGTGCTAAAAGAAGTTATATCACGAGAGTCTTCGTGAAAAGGGATTTGATGAAATCCAGAAAAAAGATCTAAGGTAGAAAAATATTTAGCTCTGCCAAGATTGTCTAAAATATCGTCAACTCGTGCGAAAGGAAATTTATCCGCTATAAGTTTTTTGTTGACTGCGCGGAAATCAACGCACATACGATATGCTTTTTGACAATGAGTAGATTTTTTAGGGACCAAAATTAAAGTACTATTGTAATTGGAATAACTTCCTTCAATTAATTCGTTATCTAGTAATTTATTAACTTGGCGATTTATCTCTTCACGTTGGGAATATGGCAGTCGATAATTTTTTATGTATACCGGGTCATTGTCAGTCACTCTAAGTTTCTATTCGTAAAAATTGTTTAATGTCATTTTGTCATTGTCAAGGCGAAAATGTCAGCATAGTCTATGCAAAGGTCAAATAATTTGCTGTTAGCTTCCGTAGGGATTTGATTTTTTAAAATATTTGTTAATTCTTTCGTTCGTAAATCTTCTGTCTTTGTTTTGTTAATAGAGTAAACGTGATAGTTGGAAAGTTTTTCAGTTCGAATATTAGCATTCTTTCGATGTTTAACGTCATCTGTGGTATTAATGATTTTAATGATTGGGTTACTGCTATGAATTATGCATCTTGCAGTGTAAACGCCATGTTCAAGCTCTTGGGATTCGACAAAAAGTGGGTCTGGTGAATTGCCTAAATTGAAAATTCGATAAACTTCGCATCTGGGTGGTATAATATAAGTGTCGCTTTCGGTTCCGTATAGGATTGGTATCGCGACTTTTCTTTTACCTACCCAGAAGGAAATACAATTTCTCGCATAGCTAATAACGCATTTATTAATTTTCGAAAAATCTTTACCCAATACACCATCAGATGGTATATTAAAATTATCGTTTACTACGTGTAAAGTATGTTCAATGTATAAATTGGTAAAAGTCAAGTTTACGGTAATCGTACATAAAGTAGATTATATAAAATTGTTTATCAATGCTAGAAATTTTTATTAAAGAAATGTCGGCTTGCGTGTCGACTAAAAACGTACAAAATTTATTTGACCCATTAATCTGTAATTTAAATTTAAACAGTAAATGCCTTTTGTTGCAGAAAAATTATTTAATTGTCCGTCTCTTCCGCCCTCAGTGTTCGCGCCTTAAAGAGCGCACATTAGCGTTATTTCTGGAATTTTGACGTCCATTATTATTAGTATTGTTATTGCGATTTCTATTGTTTGCTGACCGATTGCCATTATTGTTAAAATTGTTGCCGTTACCCCTTGAATTGTTGTTGCCGTGCCTATTGTTGTTACCGTTATTGCTTTATCTACCAAAATTACTGTTATTGAACCTATTATTGTTGTTGTTGTATCTATAGTTGTTGTGGCCTCGAAAACTACCTCGAAAGCTATTTGCTCTTATCGGTATAGACCTAAACGCTAACACTTACCGTTCTTTAACCTCATTATCGCGCTCTATTATCATCTTCGCGACAACGTCTTTTGAATCATGGAAGGTTGACGATGCTAAAATAGATTTGACCATGTCCGATCGACAGTTGAGCCTACAAACGTTAATTCTCTGCTCAACAGCCATCTCATGGGCTTTTGCTTGCGTCATTCCTTCGATAATCAGCCAACGTTCCAACGAATTCGATAACTCTTCCACCTGTTTTACAAATTCCGCATAATTGTTGTTATTAATTTTTGAAGCTGCTATTTTTACTGCGACAACTTTGGAGTTGTCCGGTTTTATTTTGGCTTCTTTAATCTGATTAATTTAATTTATTTGCTGTGGAAGGGATTCGCGGGCTTTACCCTCAAGTTTAAATTATACAAAAGCAATAAAAGTTGAATTTAGAGTTTCATCCGATAACTCTTCGATTAAATTTATTTTATCGATAAAGGAGGCAAGTGAAAGTGGGTCACCGCTGTAGTTTTCTCTTATTATTGAGGCACACAAACCATTGCCATTGCGATGCTGTCAGTGCTCGAAAATAAGTCGATGTTAGGTAAACTTTCGAATCCTAAAAAGTCTTCACGGATAGACAAGTAATTGCTTTTGTTAATTATGCCAGTCGCACATTCGTCGGTAAATTCTTCAAATTCTGTTACATTGGAACAAACGTCTTCCTCAATTACCTCAGAGAAATCCTCTGGCAATTTAATATTGCAATTTTTTTTTTCTAAACATTTCAGAACTTGTTCCTTACACCGTAACAAACTTCCAATTACCGATTCTGGATTATCTCGCATCTCAAAATGCAAATTAACTTGTCTTAAGCCGTTTTCTAATCTAGCCTTTAAATTAATGGCCACTTTATCACCTCGATAAACGCATTTTCGTTATCTCATCCGCACATTAATTTCTCGGAACGATAAATTGTTGCTCACATGATGTAGTCTTTAAAAATTTGTACCCAACTTAAAAATTTTGGTTCCTGATTCAGATATATTAGACATCTGAACCAAGGTTTTGGTTTTGGCTAACAGCTCCTTTTGCAACTCCGGTAAAACCACTTCATACGAGTTCGCTTTGTTTGTTTGCTTATGTGGCATTTCCGGCATTGCAGTTTTGTGACCAATGTAGTAATTTTTACTGTGGCGTTGCCGTAATTTCGGAATAACAAATTTATTTTTACCGGTGAGATGAGAAAACGAAAATACTTAAAACGCGGTTTAAAGTGAGGAACAATTTATCCGCCCATTTAGTAAAGGCAACTTTATTGCTTACATTAGAAAACGGCCCTTAATATGTTATTGTATGCATCCACTAAAGACTTTTTATATTCATCTAACTTTTTTTGTTTTGATGTTATAGGGCGTTTTTGTAGAACCCGTTTACAAATTTTTGAAAAATTATTAAGCGAATCTTTAAACACTGTATCGAAATCTGACATGTGACAACCCGGCGAGGCAAAAGAAAAATGCTATACTTTAATATTACTCTAAAATTATTGTAACCCTGAATATGAAAAAGAAAAATTATGTGAAAATCCTTAATATTCGGATGTATTTGAAATTTGACTTCTGTTTTTTTTTTCAACCAGTCATCGGCTGTAATCTGAAAATTTCATGCAAAAGGGGTTAAAATTTCATCAAAAGTTTGCATATTGGCGTACAATATTGCCGAAAAGTGGTATTTGGCCAAGAGTTATTTCAAATACCTTTATAAAATTTCATCATAAAGTTATATTATTTTTTTGTTAGAGAAGAATTCAATTTGTCGCTTACAAACTAGAATTTGAAAATTTTTTTTTTTGAAAAAATGAATTTAATAAAGGAAGGGATCAACCACGCCACTTATAGCTAATATTAAATATTATAGAAAAAGGCAAAAATGGGATCAACCACGTCACTTATAACTAATAATATGAAAAATGTTGGAATATTTTGGTAAATTTGAAAATTTTTTTTTGGATCATCCACGTCACTTATAACCAGGGACGGTAATCATTATGAGTAAAATAATTTAAATCAGCATTTAATCATTATTTTATGATTTTTAACCTTATCGCTTAAAAACAATAATTAATATTTGAGTTTTATTTTTCGATCAACGGAAATAATTATTATTTGATTTTTATTTCTTCGATCACACATATGATCATTTTTTGATTTTTATTTTTTCGCTCAGACATAATGATTATTATTGAGTTTTATTTTTCTACTTAAAATTAATGATTATTTATTAAACTTAAAGGCCATACAGACGCAAGCAACTGAAATTTCGACCTAAAAATTTTACGACTTATTGCCTTTATTAGGGTGTGGCTACTTCTGAGGAAGATACGTCGGAAATGATGACAGTTTAGTTTTTGAGTTTTTTGAATGGTCATTATTCTTAAGTGAAAAAATAAAACTCAATAATAATTATTATCTTTGAGCGAAATATAAAAATCATAAAATAATCATTATTTTTGATGGAAAAAATAAAAATCAAGTAATAATTATTATCTTTGAGCAAACAAATAAAACTGAAATATTAATTATTATTTTTAATCTTTATTGGTTAAACTCGAAAAATAAAAATCATTGTAAATTACAGTAGGACGTACGAACCCTAATACGTGAGTATAGTTAAAATTGTTTTACGACGATTACGTGTTGATTTTTTTGGTTCAAATTTAAAAAATAATGATTATTTTCCGTCCCTGCTTATAACTAATAATATTAAAGTGCTCACGGCAAATTAATTTCTGGAAAAAATTTTTTTTTTAAAAAGTTTGAAAAATTCACTTTGGATCAACCACGTCACTTATTACTAATAAATATTCGCCCCTATTCCGATTGTCGTAACGACAGTCGTTCGTCGAAATTTGAGATTTTCACTTGCGTTATGAGGCAACCAATGATATAATCTACTAAAAATTTTTATTCCTATTATCCTTTCGAAATATTGAAGACGTATTCAAATCTGTCGTTAATATTTTCATTTACGACATAATTCAACGAACGACTGTCGATGCGAACGACTTACGACAACCAGAATAGGGGTGATTAAAAATTTGAAAATAAATGCAAAAGTTGTATGCTGGGGTCACCCAGGAAATATTTCAGAAAATCGATATTAAAATTTAATAATTTTTTTCAAGAAGTTTTCAAACGTATTAACATTTTGTAATATTTAAGTTTTATTTAAAGGTTTTGCTTTTTCTGCCGTTAGGTAAGAAAATATAATATAATATAAGAAAATATTGTTCGCTTTAAGTTTTATAAGAATTCGAACTTCAATGAAAAAAAAATTTTTTGAGGTGCTCTATGTGCATACTAATGCTCATAGGCATATGTACGCAAAGGAATGTATGTATATACATATTATTATACATATTAATGTAAGTATGTTAAAATGAAAAATATATGTACATATGTATAAGCTCAAAGCTATTCTGCCTTACTCCTTTGTTGACTGTACCCGTCTTGTTTCACCGTTATCCCACGCCGCTGTCTAAAAAAATCTCGTGTTGTTTACATAATAAATAATGCTATGCTGCTGCCTCCCGCGCAGCTGTTTCAAAATTTCGTTGTTGCTAAGTCGCAGCTGTACTTGTCGTGGTGGCGTGACCCGCCGTTATATAGAAATGTATAAAGGCCATGCTACATAAAACTTTGTCGCTTCGCCTGACATTTCTAACTTTGGCAGCAAAGCGCAAAACGTAGAAGGTATGCCACAAAGAACGCCATGGAATCACTTTTACACTGCTTGTTTACTCGTGAAAATTGCTGTGAATTTAGTAAATTAAGTTTTAAAAATATCAGAAATATTTTTAGTTTTTATGTTTCTGTATGATGCCTTGAATTAGAGCGAAATAAAATAAAAATCAAACTAGCTATTTGTCAAAGCGCGCAAAAAGATGGGAGTTGGCCATCTTTTCGCTTGACGCTCAAGCTAAAGCAATCTATCTGAGATGTTTCATGCATTTTCGTACATTTCATCTTAGCTGTCAAAGCAAATGTGTCACGCAAAGCGAAGCAAGCGTTTTATCTGGCATGGCCTTAAGTATATCCCGCGCTGCTGTCTCAATTGTTGTTGTTGTTGTTTCTTATGATGCTTTGCTGCGTTATATTTTGAGTGGCGTGGTTACGCCGTTATTTCGCTGACGTGGGTTTCAAGGGCTTAAGTTCCCATCAGGCGCCGTTACATATATATATGTATATGTACGATGCCGTTGCTGATGGTAGCAGAGCTCATGCTTCGTACAGTAATTACAAAATGCCGTCTTATAAGGCGTTATCCTACTGATGCAGTACTGCTGGTGGTGGTGGTGGCAGGGCTTTCCGTTATGTGGGAAAAAGCATTCTATATATACGCAGCGAGCCGTTTTGTGTGGCACTTTGCTGACATTATATTGCTTACCGTTTTGGTCGTCCGCAATAAAATTTTCGCCGTCGATTTCAATGCATTGTACAAAGTGTTGTTTGGTAGCTACGCCTGCCGTCCAGGGTGCTAGGCAAACTTTTTCATCTTCGTGCACACTGTCACGGTCGCCATGTGCTGCTGCCCGTGCAGCCGCCTGCCCACTCATATGTAAATGTGTATGTAATTTGCACTAAAGCCCCACACTCGCTTACCCAAACTCTGCTGTGCCCTGATGCGACCTCCAGATGCCGTTGACCCAGAAAATATGTTTTCGAATAATGCAATAAACGCAGGCTGCTGCTGTTGTTGTTGTTGATGCCGTCCGACTCACAACATTAAATTTAATTTTGAAAAGAAAGACACTTCATACACTGTAACGCGACACTACTTTGCGCTTCAAAGAAAACTAAAGAGTTTATTTAAATTAAAAATATCTGATTTATTTAATAGTCAATTATTTTTTCCGAGTGCGACCCGCAAAGTTCGAAATTGCGTATTCGATTGAAAATTCCATTTTACAAAAACTGACGCCTCAGCTCAAGTGGAAAATAACTGTTATTTGCAGTAGTGCCAAGTTTACGACAGTGCTGAATAGCGCTGCCACATCGCTAGGGTTACCTTACAATGTACTACAAATTTTATAAAGCTTGGGTTACAATATTCTTAATAGAATTTTTCCCAAGCGCAAAGTCAATTTCATACTTAGCAGCAAGGCTATTAAACTCTCTCAAAGCTCTATTAATTGGAGAAATAAAATCATAATTAGACCGATATACTCCTATATTAAATAAAGGAGAATTACGGAGAATACTAGATGGTACGTTGAAGTTAATTAAACTCAATAGCTGCGGACAATCAATGCTTCCCAATGTCTGTAATGAAAGTAAGTGATATAATAATTCTTCTATTCTCTAGAGATTTAGGATCTATAAGTTTATATCGAGCATTATACGTAGGAATTGGATCTGTGAAATTTAGAGAACGCAAAGCAAAACGTATAAAGCATTTCTGGACACGTTCAAGGCGAAGCGAATGAACCGAATATATTGGATTCCATATGATGGAAGCATATTCAAGCTTCGAGTGTACCAAACTAATATACAATGATTTTAGAGTATTAGGATCCGTGAAATTAGTGATATTTTAGTGAATAAAAGCTAATGATGAATATGCCTTAGGTAATAAATAATTAAGATGAGGTATAAACGAAAAGTTAGTATCAAATACTACACCTAGGTCTTTCAATTCCTTCACCACACTAAGACGCAAATCGAAGAGAAAATAAGATGTATGTAGGTATTGTAGAGTTTGACTTTGAAAAAGTTGCAACAGTACACTTACTAACGTTTAGAAACATATGGTTTCTTAAGCACTAATCATTTACTGAGTCAATATCATCTTGAAGTTTCTTGGCATCACACGAATTCTGAAGTTTTTGAAATTGTTTAAGATCATCAGCAAATAAAAGGCAACGTGAGATCCTGATATTGTCGGCAATATCATTGATAAACAAAACAAAGAGCAATGGTCCTAGAACTCTACCCTGTGGTACACCAGAAGTAGCAACAAAACATCTAGAGTGAACACCTTCAACGCTGACAAAGCTTATTCTTTTATCAAGATAAAACTCAACCCACAGAAGTAAGTTTGAGTGAAGGCCGATTTGGGAAAATTTTTTAAAAAGGATGGCATGGGATACTTTATCGAACTTTAGAAAAATCCGTGTAGATAACGTCAACCTTATGATGATGCTGAAATAAAGTACTGAAAAAATGAAGCTAAATTCGTAATGGTGGAAAGGCCAGCAACAAAGGAACGAAGGGCGAAATTAAGCTGGAAACACTGTAATGCAATTTATCCTTAACAATTAATTCAAAAAGCTTAATTATAGTTGCGATCTTAGAAATCGGACGATAATTGCAAAAATTGTTTGGAGGGGCCTCGCAAGGGTGTAACAACTTTTTTTTCAAAACATACGCAGAAAACCCGTCATTATCAGATTTCAAAGACATTTTTAATTTTGAGATACCCAAAATCTTATCATTGTCAGATAAGTCGAATGAGCTTATATTTGATAACGGAGAAATATTATCTGAACCATCAGTATAGCCAGACCTTTTATCAAAATTAGATTAAAAAAACTCTGCAAAAAGATTTGCGGTTTCCAATGCATTTTTTGGAGTAACATTGTTGAAAAATATTTTAGTGGGAATAATTGAGCTTTTACGTTTATATATATAGTTTTTCAATAGAGTTTTATCAGTAAAATTAAATGCACGCATGTAATGTCGATATTTATCAAAAAATTAACATCATTTGTTGCCATGTATTTCTTGTAGAACTTATTTCGTCATTTTTTTAATTTTCTAGATAATTCGTATACCATGGTTTTTGTAGGCAGACTGGACTTTACAAGGGATATTTTTTTTTGTATATATATATTAAATTAGATTTAAAAAATTAAATGCAGATTCAATCAACATCCGAAATAATGGTATTTAAAGTTACAAAATCACAACTTTTGAAATTGAAATTTGTCTGCTTATTACTAATAGCATTAGATGGCAAGAATGAGTAAGCTTTAAGTTCTATGAGTAGCGGCACATGATGTATATCAGATGTTGACACTGGGAAAGCAGCTTTATTAATTGAAAAGTAAATACTATCTATACTAATAATAATCTATATCTATACTAATTATGGGTAGCTTTTTTCCTAGTTAGCGTACAGGGTCATTTTTCTCGGGAAGTGGACCAGGCATCGATCTATTCGAAAAAATCGTATTTGTGGTCCGATTTGCTTAAAATTTGGTACGTAGGTAGCTTTTTGCCTAGATTAGCATATAGCATCCCATTTTTCCGGAAAGTGGACCAGGGACCGATCTATTCGGAAAAAATGCATTTTTGGTACGATTTGCTTAAAATTTGACTCGTAGGTAGCTTTTTGCCTTTTTTTCCGGGAAGTGAACCGGGGACCGAACGGTGACTGACACTGTTTGTCCCACTTTCCAAGCTGCATGCCAATAGCTTGGTCTTTTAGAAAATAATGAGCATAGGAATGACGCTCAAAAAGAAACTATCTTATTATAGAACTTTTCTCTATTATAGTTTTTTGCCAGCCACCAAACTGCGCGTCCTTATGAATCATATTCCGGCAATACTTCTGCGAAGACATTTTGTTTAATGTACGTCAGCGGCTCAATAATCCTGGACTACCATTTTATGATCGCATTTTTAATAGAGTCTTAGTTCTAATTGAGGATAGGGTTGTCGCCCTTAGCGAAAAAGATCTAAGCAGCTTTGGTACACCTTCCCCAAAAAGAAATCAGCAAAATGTTGAATCCATTTATGAATGTAATTTGCGATACCAATGCGACCAAAACGTTACAAAAGAATACTTGCGGGAAAAGATTAAAAAATTATTCCCAGACCCAGTATTGACAAAAACAAAGACGAATCATTCTTCCTCGACGGACCAGGTGATACAGGTAAAACTTTTCTGTAAATCTTCTATTGGCTTATGTGAGATCAACTGGACGTATTGCAATAGCTGTGGCATTATCGGGAATAGCAGCAACTTTGCTGCTCTCTCCACAATCAAATTGCCATTAAAAGTATGTATACAGGAGCAAACTTTTTACAGCATTCGATGGTAAGCTGGGAAAAGTTTTACAGCAAGCCGTATTTGTAGTGGGGGATGAGTGCACTATGACTAACCGTGCTCATATGGAAGCAGTCGACCGCACTTTAAGAGATTTAAGAAGCTGTGATAAGATTTTTGGAGGCGTCACTTTTCCTTTCGGGGGGCATTTTCGGCAGACCTTGCCAGTCGTAGCAAAAGATACCCGAGCGGACATCATCAAAGCATGCCTTAAAACAGCGGCTTTGTGGCATGATATTAAGAAGTTGTATTTGCAGACAAATAGAGAGTCCATCTTAGTAGGGTTGGTTCTGAGTTCCCTAAATCCGTGTTTAGTATTGGAAATGGAAGTATGGAACATATCGATGGATACATCACTGTAGGTCCAGAATTGGTAAAGTGGTGCACTCGTATTGAAATATTTTAAGCAAACCATACAACTGGCTTGTCTCGCCAAGGAATGTTTCTGTTGATGACATTAATAGCATCGCAATGCAGCTCGGCAGGCAATGGCAAGCCTCCGAGTGTATTTCTACCATAAAAATCTTCTCATAAAAATACAATCGCCGTTCGGAGCCGGCGTAAAACTGTAGAGCCCTCCCCTTTGTGTGACAACATCAAGGCGCACACCACAAATTGGAGGAGAAGCTCGGCCAAACACTAACATATGTGTAAGCGCCAATTTATTATTATTATTATTAATGCAAAAACTTTTTGGAGAAATTAAATAGGTAGTACTTAACCTTGAATATGCCGTCCACTGTCCCACTGAATTCTTAAACCCGGCTGGCTTACCGCCTCATAAACTAACTCTTACAAATGTGATTCCACATTGGTTCGTAATCTTCGACCACCCGCACTTTGTAATGGCACACGACTGGTAATAAAATAATTGCATAGCAATGTTATAGAATGTATTAATCTTACAAGATCAGCAGCCGGACGTGCCATTTCAGTACAAACTAGAGGTGGGCGCGGGCCTAAATTTTTAGGCCCGGCCCGGCACGAGTGCAAAATACACTTTCAAAACACGCACGAGCCCGCACGTTAAGAATTTCAGTGAGGCCCGGCCCGGCCCGGCCCGGCACGAAGAAACACGCCCAAGCCCGAAATGATAGAGCCGACTTTTATTTTATACACTTTTTTTATTTTGTGTGAATGTATGTATGTACATATGTATGTATTTACGTTTATTGAAAAAGGC
>JAPVRG010107950.1:0-14269 GCA_029783565.1 Rhagoletis cerasi | reverse complement strand
GGGAGGAAATGAAGGAAAAAAAATAAAAAAACAACAACAAACTCTTGAATCCAATCAAGAATGTGCCGTGTAAACGGGGTGATTCGCCGTTCGTAATTGAGGAAGTGAAACACTTGATTCGTTTGGCGTGGAAACGGCCTTTAAGTGTGTGTGTTCGCTGCAATACAAGTACGTGTTGTTCTTGCTGCAGATGACACTAGAAAGGGACGGGAATTCTCGATAACGAGAACCTTCGTTTGGAAGTTTCTAGAGATGAGAGCGCAGGTATATAAGGCGAGATTGAACGACACATTGAATTGATTCGTAAATCAGAAAGCGGAAAGTAAAGATCGTTGTAAGCAGTTAAGTTGCTGGCAAGTAAATTTATAGTAAGCAAGTATTGTAAAGTGTTTCTTGTACAATAAAGTTAGTCGTACTGTAAACTGGGCATTTAAATTTAACAATCCAGTGATCGAACCCGAAATATTTGGGAAATTATCGAGGATCAAAGGATAATCGCAACAATGATAAAGCAGCAAGTGCCCACATACGAATTCAAAACAAAATTAAGACACGAAAATAACAGATGTTAAGCCGCTACGAATGGAAGGTAGAGTCTGCGCGTTACGTTGTGGATTTTACAGGGAGTCAATTCTCGTTCTGTGTTAAAGTAGCTACACACGACGAAGATCTGCGCGCACATGCTCAGCTTGCGGTGCATGTTCGTCGTTTGTAGGGCGGTTGACGAACATGTTCGCAAAAAATCAAAAAATTTTGATTTGCAACGATCATGCTCGTCGTTTGTAGCGTGGTTGGCGAGCATCGCATTGGAAACAAAAACAACAACCCCATTTTGTGTTGATGCTTGCAGTGTGCACATCGGCGGATAAATGCATCCAAGCCATGTGCGTTAATTGAATTTTTGATAAATGAGGCTAAATTACTATATGTATATGTATGTAAATACATACAAGTAAATTATAAATAAATTTAAGTAACAAATACATACAAAACCCTAAGTCATAAGCATTTCAATTGCATCGTCCGCGGCTTTGCCATCCATCTTTACGCTATCACGACAAAATCACTTGTAGCAAACGACATCGAGCATGTTGGCGCACATGTGCGCGCAGATGTTCGTCGTGTGTAGCTAGTTGTATCGTGAAGTGACAAGTTTTTTTCACTTTAATACGACGTTTTCACGCTTCGTTATTCGCTTTCCCATTCGTAATTGGCGCCCCATCGAATTACGTATTTCACCATACAAAATTTTGAGAGCGAATTACCTCATTTGTAAGTAATTCAGATCGAATTGCCATGCGAATGACGAACGAATCGGTGTTAGACCAAAAGAGACTAGAAAAAACCAAAGCGAAGAAAGGGAGGAAATGAAGGGAAAAAAACCACAATGAACTGTCAAATCCAATTAATATGACATGTAAATGAGGTAATTCGCCGTTCGTAATTTAGAGAGCGAACAACGTAATTCGTATGTAGCATTTAGCTCTAAATGCTAGTCTAAATGTACATTTATCCATACAAAATTCGTTATCTAAATGCAACTCCATTTCAGCATTAACGATCTAAATGCTAAAAGCAACACTGCATTCTTCGAAAAATACTACGATTCGAACATGGTTTAAAGAGAAAAAGTGGCAACATTGCTTTTTCGCTTATACATACAGCTGCGTTCCGTGATCGACGATCGAGATTTTTTTTATTTTTTTATATAAAATGACCTCAAGCTCAATAAATTGTTGAACATTTGAACAAAAAAAAAACACGCAAATCTAATATCAGTCTGATGCTGATAGAAATATGGCTCAATTTAAGATAAACTCTATTTTGTTTCATCATTAATTTAGGCAGTTTTAATTGACAGCCCCGACAAATCGATACATATACAAACAAATTTTCGGCTATGGTTAAAACAATTGTAGTTTTTATATTAAACTCTTTGTTTAAAATTAATTTTTTAATGTTTTAGTATGTTTTTTTTAGCATGTTTTTCTCACCGTGCGAATTGATCGTTATTGATACACACGATTTCGAACTTGAGTAAATGTACATTTACCAAATGCGATAGCATGAACGCTCTTCGAAAACATAAGTGCGTTCCAGCGGTAGTACGAATTGCAGGATTTCGCATCTCCTTCTGAAGCAACTTCTGCCCAACTAACCGCTTCCGTCGTTGGTAGAATCTGCTGGACTTCCTTGCTTGCGTCCTGCTGAACTGTTGTACTTGTAGGAACCTATCTTACATTCGCGTGAGAAGTGGCTGGTTTGCTGCAACTAAAGCATTTTCCGGCATCCTTTTTCTCGGTGGCACCAGGATTATTCTTACCTGCGATTGACTTTAGCATTTTCAGGATCTCGTTCGTCACGTCACGTGTCTCCGCTTCTACTCGATGGGCTTTGTAGGCTGGTCTACTTAGGCTGCGTTTCACCAGATTCATTTAAGTGAAAATTACTTTAATTTTCGGATTTTTGGTTTCACCAATCAATTCTAATTTGTTTTTAATTTTGACTTAAGTGACCTATAGTCTTCACTTAAATAAAAATTAAATTAGAATAACCACACTCAGAGATGTTACACGTTTAGTCAGCTGATCAATATACACACACCACAATTTTCTGTATCAGCTCTTTACTTTTGTACCAGCCCTGCTCTTACAACCACTTTTAGCACGGTGCTGCCATATTTTTACTCACTTAAATAAATAGCTTATTGAAACTGAAAATAATTTAAATGAGAATTAAGTAAAAAATCGAATTAAAGTTAATTTCCACTTAAATGAGTTTGGAGAAACGCAGCCTTAGAAGCGCCGCCGTTTCACGTGTCTGAGCATACGAGACAGATTCAGCAAATGTTCGCTTTGGATTCGCATACGTCTCTTGCTTGGTGTACATGTCCCGCATGCCGCTGATGAACCTCTGGATTTTTATCCTTTCGAGGAGTTCTCCAAATGCGTCTCCAATAGCTATGTGAGCCAACCTCTCAATCTCAGGGCCGAATTCCTGCAGTCTCGCCGGCGTTTTGGTAGCGATTCTCCAGCTCCATCTGGTAAATCTGTTTTCTGTGCTCGCTACCATAACGTCTTTCCACTGCACCCATTACTTGGAAAGGAATCGTGCCGTCAAAAGATGGAGTTTGCACCTTGGGAGCCTTTGTCGAAGTAGCTGGACGATTCAACTGCAAATCACGGAGACGACCTTCCAACTCATTTACATTAGCCTCGACTTGCTCCTGTTTCTCCATAATTAACGCCTCGATTTTATCTTGGCGCTCCTCGATTTTATCCTGTCTTTCTCTGAGCTGCGCGTTGTCTCTGACCAAATTCTCTTGGAGCTGCGTAATCTTTTCATCCAGCTGCGATGACATGTGTGTTTTCTGTTCTTCCAACTGGAATAAAATCTGTGATGTCATCTCGGACATGCGTGTATCCTGTGCTTGCATCTGTGATGAAATCTGTGAGGACAAATCTGACTTAAGCGAAGAAAGTGCAGCTAATGTCATGCTCATATCCATATTCGTTGATGGATCCTTTTCACGTTCTTCAGCCTTCGTAGATGTATCCTGCACACCCATTGATAAACAAGCAGCCTCCTCATCTCCTTCACCTTTCGTGGATGTATCCTGTCATTAAAGATTGTATTGTTCCACGTCGATACCTTCCTGTTCCATTGCTTCCTGCAGCCGTGATTGTGATTCCACTTTGTTTCCAGTCGTGGATAGTCCTCGCTTTGCCGATTCCTTTTTGAGAGGCTGTATCTTCAGATCGCTAAATTTAGCCATTTCCAATACTTACTCTTCAGGGATCTATTTAACAATCCCAATTCTGACACCAATTGTTGCGATTATTCGATAATTTTTCAAATACTTCGGGTTTACAGTACGACTAACTTTATTGTACAAGAAACACTTTACAATACTTGCTTACTATAAATTTACTAAAAGCTTGCTCGCTAGTAACTTGACTGCTTTACTCTCTGCTTTCTGATTTACGAATGACTTTCTGTTACCACGTTTATATGGCATCAAACGCGGTATCGAATACACTCGTGTCAGAATAGATCGCTTGAGATGCATGTGTTTATATTAAACAAAAGAAATGAGTCAAACGAACGCACTTTCTGTGTTTTCCCGATGCAACTCTGTTAATATATGTGTCAATTCGTTCAATTAATAAACACCCAAAAAAATTGGTAAAGACTCAAAAAGCCACGAAAAAAGGATTTTAGCTTTTAATTTTACGCTCATTTAAAAGTTTTACTTCATACAGAGTTGCATGAAACAACCGTGTTGACAAATCCCGGTGTTTATATGCACACCTAACACGATTCAACAAAAATTCATAACTCGCATTCAAAATGTGATTTATGGTGGCACGGTTAAAAGTTTCAATTCGAGTTAAGAATGTGCTTATATGTGTGTTTTCAAATAACATGTTTTGACTAAGCACGAATTAAAGCATCATATAAACGGGGTATGTGACGTGCAACCTCGCCTTATATACCCGTCGCTCTCACTCATGCCAACTCTAGAAGCTTCCCATCGAAGGTTCTCGTTATCGAGAATTCCCGTCCATCTGAATCATTCATCTGAAGTAGTGCAGCGAACACACACACATACTTGCATCCAGTATTTTTCCACTATCGTTTCTCGGTGTCGCGCTTCTACCTCTTTCGCGATCGTTCGCTTTAAATAATTCGTGTGTTCGCATTATTCGCCACAATATGCATATAGGCATACACACACTGAGAAAAATAAATAACACATCATTTTCGTTTAAGACTAAAACACATATGATTTGACGCCAAACGATATTTTCTTTACTTTAAACTGATTTTTCTGGAAATTTTTACGATTGAATGCGATTTCGTTTTGCACTTCACAAATGCTTTTTCTTAAGCATTCGAACCTGGGCCTTTCTGAAAGCTAACAAATAGTAGCAAGCACTTTTTCAGTTTGAATCAAATTTCTTACAATCGTCCAAACCCATTTATTTTTAAGTTTGTTTAAGAAATACTTTTTCTGTTAAAAAATTTCAAATCTGAAACAAATCATTTTACTTTTTTCTTAGTGCATTTTCCGTTTTTGTTAAAAGAATTTATATTTAAAAAGCTTTTTATGTGACAACTATGTATTTAATGGTAACATTTTATTTGATACTTTTTAATACTTTTTTTGCTTATAAATTGGTAAAATTTTTTTCGGGCTCGCGGCAACACTCATCGAATGCAAACGCACGAAAGCAAATTTCAGGTGACGCAAATAAACAAATTAGACGGTGTGCGTACCAAAACTCATGCCGCGAATATTAGGTTAGCCTGTAACGTGGGAGGAATTTTGTATGGCTAGTCTCTTTTTCTAATTACAGATTAGGGAGTTAAGCTCGAAAATTAGGATAATCTCTATATGTGTCAACATACTTTAACTCCCTAATCTGTAATTAGATAAAGAGACTAGTCATACAAAATTCCTCCCACGTCAATCTGTAATTATAAAGTAATCTCAGATTATACTGATAACTTCTCTGTGTTCCACATAGTTTTATCGATTATTTTCGCGAAGAAAAAGAAAAATTTCAAATGTGAAAATAAACAAAAATGGACGCTGGGAAAGAAAAGAGCTTCGTTAATGTAATTTTATTAAAGTATTAAGTTAAAATTTATTTAAATTGCTTAATTTAGCAGAAAAAAGTGATCACAGTGGTACCGAGAAGAAATTTAAAACAAGCACAACAAATTTGAGGGCTAATAATCCAAGATTTGACTGACTGATTTGACATATTTTTACCTATCGTTTCATGCACCGCTGACCGGTATCCCGTAAGGGTATGTGGACATCCCAATCTTTCTGATACTTGCCTACGAATTTTCTTAGATGCTCTTCCAGGGTTCGGTTGGACCGTTCCACCATGCCATCTGATTAGGGGTGGAGAGCCGTCATCCGAGTTTTCCGGATACCCAGTATCTGGCACATCTCTCGGAATACCGCCGATTCAAAATTTCTTCCTTGGTCAGAGTGAAGTTCTATAGGAACACCGTATCTTACAACCCAATTGTACGTAAATACCTCCGCTACTGCGCAGTTAGCAATCCACTCTGCTACAACCCAATAGAACCTTTGCTTGATTTTCTATAGTTCTTGTGATTCTCAGGTGCCCTCCACTTGGACCATTGTGGAATTCCTTGAGAACGTCCGGGATTCTTACCCTGGGAACTATAATCAGATTACGGGAGCACTGGCCATCTTGACTATCCCATATCCTATGGAAACAGCCAAATATCAACTTTAAGCTGTTCCCTTGCGCACAGTAGGCCTTTGCGATCGGGATTTCCGCTGCCATTTACGCTTTAATTGCTCGTCTCTTCACCTCCAGTCCATGCATCAAAAGCTCTACATCTGGATCTTCCTGCTGAAACTTCCGCAGCTGTTCGACCTCCCACTCTTTCGCTGGTGTTATCGTCATTAGCCGGACGTCTACGATGCCCTTTTTGGCCTCAACTTTTGACCAGTGTTTACATTCATTGCATGGTCGAAGGGGCATGGCATCAGCATTTCCATGCATACTTCCCTTGCGGTGCCCAATAGTCATAGCTTTGCAGTCTCTCTATCCACCGAGCTAGCTATCCCTCTGGATTTTTGAACTGGAGTAGCCGTTTCAGCGCTGCGTGATCTGTTCGAACTTGGAAACGTTGCCCATAGAGGTACTTATGGAAATGATTGATGCACTCCATCAATGCTTGTAGTTCTCTCTGAGTTACGCAGAGGTTCCTTTCTGGTATTCCAATCGACCGACTGTAGTAGGCAACTACCTTATCTTGCCCGTTAGCTACTGGCGACAGCACGCCTCTTATCACATAGCCACCAGCATTCGCATTCAAAATAAACGTTGCACCTGGAACCGGGTACGCCAGCATAGGTGCAGCACATAGCCGTTTGGAAAACTTCTTCTAAATTATTCAGGTGTTCCTCAAAGCTTTTACCCAATACCATGATGTCGTCTAGATACACTAAACACGTTTTCCAATGCAGTCCCTTAAACACATGGTCCATGAGAATTTCAAAAGTGGCAAAGCGTTGCTTAATACGAAGGGAATCACTGTGAATTGCCACTCCAACGCTGAAGGCGGTTTTCTGCTTGTCTTCTCCACTTTCCTCCACTTGCCAATATCCGCTCGAGTGTTGAGAACCATTTCAATACAGTCAACGAGGCCAGAGTATCGGCGATTCTGAGCAATGGATAGCTCCTCTTCATCACATCGTTTAGTTTCCGGTAGTCCACGCAGAGTCGTATTTGACCATCCTTCTTCACAAGTACTACCGGCCACTCCCGCTCATTTCGTTTATGATCTGGCTTACAGCTTGTAACGAAGCGTTTTACTCCGAGGGCGCCGATGCTTCTATTTCTAGGCTGGGGTATACTCTCCGTGCCCAGGGTCCGATACAATAAATTTATATTGTGGGGCCTTTGGAAATAATACGGCGTTACTATGCCGCTGTGGTGTAGTGGTAAGCAGTGCGCGCTTCCACTCCGCAGGCCTGGGTTCAAGCCCTAGTCAGAGCAACGTCGAAAAAAAAAAATTTACAAAAAAGGTTTTTCTTAACAGCGGTCACCCCTCGGCAGGCAATGGCAAACCTCCGAGGGTACTTCTGCCATGAAAAAGCTTCTCACAAAAATACAATCGCCGTTCGGAGTCGGCGTTAAACTGTAGGCCCCTCCCCTTTGTGTGACAACATCAAGGCGCACGCCATAAATCGGAGGAGAAGCTCGGCCAAACACTAACATATGTGTAAGCGCCAATCTATTATTATTATTATTTACTATGCCGCGCTCTGCTGATGTACGACGTCGGCGTAGTTGTGTAGGCTTTAAGAGGCATGGGAAAGGATGAATAGATTCATGTGATGACTGCGCATGCCGGGAAATAATTGGGAACATCTGGATTCAGCCTGCTAGGGCATGCCCCTCGAGGTAGACGAAGTTCAGTCTCGTCAATGACCGGTGGATGCGTTCCTAAAACGGCGTTCACAGGTTCGGAGTCCACGTAACTTAGGACCGACTCCCTGTGAATGCCTTTTATGGCCTGTCGACATATCGTTGAGTCCAGGGGTTGTTTAGTGAACCTCTGGACTTCGTCCGTTATTTCGTAGAAGCCCCTTCTGATGTGCCTGGGCGAGTGCTCCTCATCAAGCAGGTGTCGGTTCAGGTGTCCGCAACAGTGGCACCCCACCAAGAACTGCTTGCTTAGCATCAACTTGTGCTCCTTAACTGGGAGCAGCTGGGCCGATTTGCGCAGGTGGTGTTGCGGCGACATCAGAAGGCATCCTGAGGCAGTCCGAAGTGCTGTGTTCTGGCAGGTCTGTAGCTTCATCCACTGCGTCCAACTTGTCCCAGGCGACCACACAAGCGTTGCATAGTTAAGAACCGGCCGGCCAATTGCCTTGTATGTTGCCAACAACGTTTCTTTGTCCTTGTTCCAAGTGCTGCCGGCTAATGACTTGAGGATCTTGTTGCGGCTCTGTACTCTATTGGTAATTGCGGTTGTGTGCGCCAAGAAAGAGAGCAGACTGTCGCCGTCGGAATTGGTTCGCCATCGACGTGAGTTCCCAGTTGTATTCTGATATCTTTCGTCCAGGTGATGAAAAGGGTTGCCGAGGATTTCGTAGGGGAGAGGGTAAGGCTCCTTGCAGTGGAGAAGCGAGAAAGTTTGGAGAGGTAACCGTTTACTTTCGAGCACCAGTCATCAATTCCATTTCCAGACGCCATAATCGAGCAATCTTCAGCATAAGAGATAATGGAGACACTCTCTGGTGGTTGAGGGAGCTTTGAAATATAATAGTTAAACAGAAGTGGGGAAAGACAACCACCCTGTGGGACTTTCTGCTTAAACTTTATAGGTTTGCTATGTTTACCTCTAAAGATTACTGTCGAGTATCGATCACTCAGATAATTGGCTGACTACCGTTGGCCTGTAGGAGAGAGGAAGCCTCAATGTATTTTAGTAGCGTGGAGTGACAGACGGTGTCAAACGCATTTCAGAGGTCCAACGCTAGTAGGACTGTTCTCTCACAGGGGCGGTTTCGGTTTAGGCCGCGAGTTTTCTGAGTGTTTATGGCGTTAAGTGCTGTAGTTTACGGAAGCCATGCTGATGCCTCGCTGGGGTCAGGTGTTGTGTGTAGTGCGGGGGTAGCAAGGCCTCTAGTGTCTTCGCTACCGGGAAAAAAGGAGTTATCGGACGATAAGAATCTCCTTTGTTGGCTGGTTTCCCCTGTTAAAGCAGTAGGACCCCTCTCCCCATTTTCCAGATGTCTGGAATGATGGGAGTGGCCATAGACAGATTGAGGACCTTGGTGGGATATTCCGCTCCCGCAGGACCCAATTTTTTCAGCATCAGCATACAGATTCCGTCTGGTCCAATAGATGTTGGAAGTTTATGCAGCTTTCTGATCACTCGACGTTTGACTTTGGACGTTTGACTTTGGACCTCACGCTCCTCCCACTTTTTCCTCTTATGTTCGTTTACCAATTGCCGAATCACCTTGTTGAGATCCCTAATACGGGGATATCCGGGATCGGACTGGCGAAGGTTATCACGCTCATCAGCTAGGACAGCCGCTTCAGCTGGGAAATTTGGACGTGTTTCTTTAGTACATCCAGCTGGGATGAAGCGGGCTGCAGCAGCGCTGATAACCCTGCGGAACTTACGTTTTTGGTGTGGAAAGTGCTTTCTTGCAGTTGACGTAGGTTCGATGTTCTGTGGAAGCAAAGTCAGCAGGTTTATAAATCGAGATGACTATGGGCAAATGGTCTGATGCTAGAGTCAGCATAGGTCGCCACGTGACGCTGTTTATCGGATCGTGATATCAGGCGAGCTACTGCTGTTGCCTATAATCCTGGTGGGTGCGTCGTCGTTCATGGTGCAAAATGTCGAATCCTCTATCTGATCTGCCAATTGAATGCTAAAAAGATCGTGGTGCGCATTGAAGTCACCAACTACAATTCGGGTTTCACCTCTTAGGAGCGCCGGGTAGCTGGTGACAGGGGGTATATATCTCGAGCTCGACATCGCCTGACCGGATAGAAATACCTCGACATTCTAGGATGGTATGCCTGCGGTGGATGTCTCCATTGATAAGACGATATTGCACGGTGTGGTGTGTAATGAACGCTGAGCCACCACCATTATCTCGCTCGCGATCTAGACGGTGCACATTGTATCCGGCGCAATTTAACAGAGTACTGTGCAGCTTCGTCTCTTGGACCGCAGCTATTAATATTCCATGTCGACCCATGAAGGTCATCTCCTCGATCTTACTCTGGAGTCCGTTACAGGTAAATTGTAGTAACTTAATGTGCCTCGGGAAACTTAAGGCAATTCGTGGTGTGAGGGACGTGTGGTGTTGTCTGCCGGGTCCTTGCTGTGTGTGCTGCTGGGTGAGGTGCTGCCTAAAGGAGGCAGTGGTGGTGTGCAGCCCTGAACATGCCCCAAAGTGGCACCAGCCAAGGCAAGAGTGGCACGACTGATGTCACGTTACGGAATATGCGGGACTGACACACCAAACAGAATGACTCGGGAACCTATTGCTGCGTTGCAGCACGTGTGTTTCGGAGGTGTGTTGTGGGGGAAGTGACTGTAGGGGGGGAGGGAAGGGTGTGGATGTTGTGTTTTGTGTGGGGAGGGGTTGATGGTGTGCTGCGATTCTGCTGCTCCGGAGGACCGGGGGCCGTGAAGGCAGAACTGGTGAGCGGCGTGACCGGCGAGTGGTGTGTTGCCGTTGTGGCAGCCGTGTTTGCTGTTCGAGCCGAACAGCACGGTGCCACATACGACGTGGGCCACTGCCAGTGGGTGGAGTTGTGGTGTAGGCGTTTCCGGCATACGCAACAATGGTACACTTCTGGCCCAGGGTTAGACTCAACGCCAGCCCTGAGCAGGAGAATACGAATTAGATGTTTCACTGGAAGAGAGCATTACCTGAAAGATTTCGCCGATCTAAACAAGGTTAGATCGCCGAAACAACAGCCCTTAGTCGGGTAACCCCGAGTCATTCCGGTACGTAGAATCGGCTGTCGTCATACTATGAATATTCATACATACCATCCTTGTCAAATATCCTGTTTTATTTTCTGAGAAGTTCCTTAGCTTTATGCTGGTACTTTTCTTCTTATCCTTTCGTCCATGCATTAATGTCTTCCGCAATGTTATTCTCTCCTATGCAACCGCTTTCAGGTAACTTCTTGCAGGTGATGGCCTTTACCTCTTGACATTGTTCCAGAATACTGCGAACACACGAATTCATTAAAGCGAACTATCACGAAAGATGTAGAAGCATCGACAGCGAGAAACGTCAATGGAGGAACGCTGCGATACAATAAATTTAGCTGTCAGTGAAACGAACCCGAAGTATTTGGGAACTTATCGGAGATCAAAGGATAATCGAAACAATTGGTGTCAGAATTGGGATTGTTAAATAGATTCCAAAAGAGTAAGTATTAGAAATGGCGAAGTTTTGCGATCTGAAGATACACCCTCTGAAAAAGGAATTGGCAAAGCAAGGACTAACCACGTCTGGAAACAAAGTGGAATTACAATCACGGCTGCAGGAAGCTATGGAAGTGGAAGGTATCGTCGTGGACAAATACGACTTCGATCTTAAGAAGATACAACCACAAATGGTGAAGAAAAGGACGAATCTATGCCAGAAGACATCTGCGCAGGTTGAAGAACAGGATCCTAGTTCATCGATAGTTATGGACATGAACACGCTATTGGCTGCCATGTCGCAGATATCCTCACAGATTTCTTCGCAACTGCAAGCACAGGATACATGAATGTCGGAGATGTTGTCACAGATCTCAACACAACTACAAGTGCCGTAGGCACGTATGTCATCACAGATGCAAGCATTAGAGACACGTAAATCATCAGAGGTATTAGCGCAGGTGTCATTGCGGCCAGAAACACAGCTGCAAGCCCAGGAGGCACGTATATCATCATAGCTAGAAGCGCAGGATGCAAAGATTACACAAATACAGGATAAGATCGAAGAGAGAAAGGATTAAGTCGAGGCAAAAGTGGATGAGTTAGAAGGTCGTCTCCGTGATTTGCAGCGGAATCGTCCTGTTAATTCGACGAAAGCCCCCTAGGTAAAAACTCCATCCTTTGGCGGCACAGTTCCTTTACAGGTCTTCAAGCTCCAGGTCGAAAAAACGGCTACAGCAAAAAATTGGAGCAAGGAGGATAAATCCGATGCACTATTCGTTACATTAAAAGGACCTGAAGCGGAAATCTTGCAAACTGTTCCCGAGTGTGGGAGAAACAACTACGATGCATTGATGTGTGCAGTGGAAAGATGTTATGGTAGCGAGAGCAGGAGGCAGATTTACTATATGGAGCTGGAACACCGCTACCAAAAAGGCAACGAGACTCTACAGGAATTCACTTCCGAGATTGAAAGGTTGGCTCATTTGGCAAAAGGAGACTCATCTGCTGAACACCTTGAAAAAAGAAAAATCCAGGGCTTTATAACCGGAATACGGGACGTGTACACGAAGCGATCAACTTATTACGGGAAACAGCTGCGCTCCTAAGTAGACCAGCTTATAAAGCCCATCGTGTGGGTGTTGAAACACCGGATACGAAAAATGAAATGTTGAAGAAAAAAATTTAACTGCTGGGTGAGAGAAAGGATGGCTCTGCAAAATGGTTCAGTTGCGGAAAACCAGGCCATTTTGCACGAGATTTTAACAATTCAGCAAGACGCAAACGGAGAGCTGAAGAAGATGATCCAAATTCCAATCAGTCGTTAAACTAATACGAGGCAGAAGGAAGGGGCGCTGGCTGGCTCCACCAGTTGAAGGCCCCATCATCTCCGTCTCACAAATTGGTAGAAAAGCGAGTAACCTCACTGTTGGTGGATGTGTGAATGAGAGAGAACGAGTGCTGACCGTGGACGCAGGAGCGTCCCATTCAATTATTCGTCCCGGATTGGCGACTTGGTACGTGAGACCATTACCTGGAGCTAAGAGCAAGCTGCAATTGGTGAGCACACCCAAGTGTTAGGAGAAGTACCATGCGAGGTCATAATCTTGAATGTTTCCGCGTACCACAAGTTTATAGTAGCAGACACTGAGGATGACGTTATCATTGGTGTGGACTTCCTACTCGGGGAAGGCGTGAATATCGGCCTGAACAGAACGATCCTGACATATCACGATAGATAAGTGCCACTCGGGTTTGGTGACGAAAAGCAGTACTGCAGCAAATGGTTGATCTTAGAGGAAGTCCAGCAGATTCCACCAACGAAGGAAGTGGTTAGTTGGGCAGAGGTTGATTCTAAAGTAGATGGAAGCAGTTCGCCGTGGCAACTATGGGCGTGCACCGAAGTTTCCAGGAAAAGAACGCGGTTTGTAGATTAAGCACAAGTAAGCACTAAAAGCTAAGGCGAAATTAAATGTTATGCATGTCCGGTCAGTGGCCATAAGATCGGTGGAATACGGAAGTGTCGGCATGTGGACCCAGATGTAGCAGTTGTGATGCGAAGGTTGGAGCTGAGGAAACGTCCAACCAGGGAGGAAATGTCAGCGAAAAGCTGGCTAGCAAGGGCATACGAGACGCAGTGAGATAGTTTGGAGCTGATATCTGACTGCTTGCATCTTATATGGGAAAGCGAAGATGGCCGATGCATCCGAGGTCTAGTGGTTGTTCTAAAAGCAAGAGTTTCGGACGTCCTCAGCGAGCTTAACGAAGGTCCACAAGTTGAACACCTAGGAACCAAGAAACCCCTCGAGAGAAGGGACATGGTCAGGACACCACCAGTGGCCAGCATGTGCACGACCACGTGGGACGGTGCACTCCAAGAGATGAGCAGGAAGCAAGGTTCACTAAAGCATCGAACCGTGAAGGTTTCTTGTTGCTGTACAATTTACAACTGGAGAAAGGTTTGTCCCCAAAACTACAGTGCAACTGGGAAGGTCCGTATAAGCTTTTCAAACAGCTGAATGGCTTAGTACATGGAATCCTGACCGGATATTATCTGTACCTATATAGATCCATCAAGCTACGTGGCTGTCTCCAGATCGGAAAATCAGAAACCAAATCGATCATGCTGTGATAGACGGAAGGCACGCTTCCATTGTTTTGGACGTACGTACACTCCGAGGGCCAAACACCGACTCGGACCACTATCTTGTTGCAGCCAAGATACGCACACGCCTCTGTGCAGCAAAAAATGTGCGTCCAACAATGCAAGGAAAGCTGAACGTCGAAAAGCTGCAATCAC
>JAPVRG010107949.1:11357-30476 GCA_029783565.1 Rhagoletis cerasi | reverse complement strand
AAATTAAAAAAAAAATTTGAAAAATTTTAAAAATTTAATTTTTTTACATGCAGTTAAAGAAAATACGTGAAAAGGCCCGATATTTTTAATTTCAAAGAAATTTCTATGATTCAAAAACGGTGAAACTTTTACCTGAAAAATGTTTGCTTATCAGGGAGCTCACCCCCCACCTACCTTCTCCTCAAGTTTGGCAGGAATCTCTATGGAATTTTCTTCGTTTTTTGCATCTGTGTTGCCCCTTAGCCTAAAAACTTTTCATAGAGACAATCTTCTTGTTTCTATAGGTCATATTTTGAAGCGCATAATCGGGTTACCACCCTTTTTCATACTCTGTAGCTTGCAAAAAATTTGAAGCATGCATTTGCAATAACTTCAAAACAAGGCTTTGTTAGTGAATAGATGGTATTCTGTCGGAATCCACAATAAAATCTAAATTTTTTAACTTTGGTTCTAAAATTGCCACGCCTTTTTAAGAAGATTCTTCTATTAAAAAAAAAGTTGCATTAAAAATGTTATTAACGAAGGTATACTCTGCCGAAATCCACAATAAAATCTGCGTTTTGTTAACTTTGTACCTAAAACTGCCACGCGAATTTCTAGGCGTTTGTCGCCTTAAACAAAAATCTTACTGAACAAACATTTTTACTGGATGGGTATTCAAACGGAATCCGCAATAAAATTTATCTGTTTGCAAAAACACGATTTTTTTTTATTTTTATTTTTTGCAAAATATATTTTTTCTCTTTAAAAAAGAGTACATGGATTTTAGTTAATTTTTTTCTTTTCGAAATTCGTCCAAATGTTTGCAATGGCACCTACGGCTTTTTATCTATTTTTTAATTTCTCTATTCTCACAAGTTAATTTCTTTGAAAAAATCTTCAATATTTTTATACATATTTTCCTTAATCGTATAGCCTAAACATTTTTCTTGAACTAAATTAATTGAAAATATTTACAGATTATTTTACAATTTAATCACTAAAATTCTTTCCAGTGTCGTCGTAAGCGGTAATTTTCTTCGAAACGGTCGCACGCTATTCGCCACAACCACAGCCGATTATTGCCCCATTTTGTGCCCAGTGGTTGTTGCCATTACATTTCTTGTTCGCTTTGTTATTGTCTCAAATTACACCTGACACTAGCCACCAGAGACGGCACAATGATCGCACTAAATCGAGCGCTGCGTGAGCGCCGTTGAAAAATTCAAATCGTTTGCCAAAGCGAAAGGCGCATCAACAACAGTATCAACAAAACAAAAAAAACAAAAAATAACCAAAACAAGATAAGCAATAAAAGTAAAGAAATTTAGAAAACAAGCGCAAGCTGCCTGCAACGCATGCGACATGTGAAAAGCGTAGTGAAAAATTTATGCTGAACACACAGCTTAAATCGCCGATTGACTACTATTGATAAGCCATTGAAATGGCTAATAAAAGTTACAATCGTTCAGGCTCATACTAACTCACTAGCGGTAGCTATGTACATATGTACTTGTGTATGTATGTATGCGGATAAACCCCCCGCGTGCTTTTTCTTTGCTTGCAATTTTTAATCGTTTGATTAAAAAGAAGTTAGGAAAAAAAATACTACAAGCGTTAGTTGTTGTTGGCACTGCTGTCTCCAATAAGATCAAGCGATTTGCCACCGATATTGCAAGCATTACAGCAACTGCAATAGCAGCACAAGTGGCAGCAACAGTTGTCGTCTAATGATCTCGATTACCGTTTGCCAAATGAATGCGACAAGTGTACACAAGCGAACGCCGAGCGACTTTTAGGCATTCAAGCGCGATTTTGTAGCTAATTAAAATGTGCGAACACATACCGCTTCTCTCAGGGGCTCGCCTTTAGTTTGTGGCTTTAAGGTCACCAAGGAAGTTGTTGGTCAGGTATTTTTTGGTTGTTTAGTTGTTCGGTTGCTTCGTGAGTTAAGACACAATTCATGTTCGATTGATCTTTTCATAGATCTGCGCTTGTTTTGCGAATGATTGGAATTAAATAGATAGAGAAATTGTACCGAAAAAATTAAGAAATGTATTGAAGAATTTCTTTAATTTGGCTTAAGTAAACAGCCTCTGTGGGCCTTACTTATGCCTCAAAAAGTCATTGTAATTTTTTCTACTTCTTTTCATAATATTATACTGTATACAATTAAGTTTTTTTCATTTAATTATTCCTAAAAATCCAAAATCTTCCACATCAGTTTGAATTACTTTAAGTACCGTCAATCTCCCACCGACAAGCAACTTAATTCAAAGACTTTTCAGCGAATAAACAGTATGATCCAAAAGTCGCTCAACTCCAACCCAAAAGTAAGTAAAATATTTAAATGCTTTCGAGTCCCAGAAGTTTGATTTATGTTTAACGTCAACTTAATTCCACTGAGTGATTTTTCAAACGCTGCATTTAACTCTTTTTTGTGATATTGCTTTATTCGCTTTTTCTTGTCTGTTTACCGAATTCATCTGAAGCTGCATGCATAAGTAGCTGATGAAGTTGGTTTATGCAAAGTGCGCTATTATTTTTGTATGTTTTCTGAGAAAGCAAAAATAAACAAAAAAATCATTTAAGTCGAAGTTGGAAGCAAGAAAGAGAAGAAGGTGAAAATAAGCATTTGACTTATAAGTATTTGTTTCTTTTCTTTATGTCTGGCGGATAAGTTACTACGTCTAGAGTGGAAACGTGATATTAATATCCTTAGTAAAACTTCTATTCATTCCCAGTAAAACCGGCAGAAAACATGATCGATTTAAAGTTAGAAACAGCCGCATAAAAATAGAGGAAACTCTGATAGGTTTTTGAAAGAATTTCTGTCAAACCAACAGTGTATATAGTGTGTCTTCCTGCTTCATTGCGGGAACGTTTCTCGGTTATCTGTACTAGCTTCATTTTCGCAACAAATATTTTGTGTCAAGATTAGTCCTAAAAATCTCCGGAATATTTGTTAACGCCGGCTGAACGCATCTCAATGAAATTTCCCAAAAAGATAGGGTGTAGCCTGGACTCAGATAAAGAATATTTTTTGATGATCGTTGCCACCTTTTTCAAAGCTAAAATAAATTAATTAAAAAGTTAAACAAAATATTTCAATAAAGTGGGTGTAAAACGAAACGTGTTCAAAAACAAATTATTTTGAAATTATTTCTTAACCCTTCTGCTATGTTTCAAATTTGCCATTTTGACCCAATAATAAAAATTAACATGTTTTAAAGTAGAAACCCGTTATTTTCATTTTAATTCAGTAATTGTTTTATTAGTTAATGAATTACGAACACATTTATGTAATTTTTATAAAAATACACTTTGTATATTTGTATAAGCTTTTGGTTGCAGCTAACACATCGGGCCCTAACCGCCAAAATAATGTAAGCGACATTTTTTTCAAAATTTTCTGTTTGATGCAGAAAATCATATAAATGCTCTAGGAGCATTTCTGCATCAAAAATAAAATTTTGAAAAAAATGTCGCTTACGTTATTTTGGCGGTTAAGGCTCGACATGTATTTCATTATTTTTTTTAATTGAGTGTTTATGGGCAAAATAACCGTTGCTGTCTTTTATCTGATATTGTTCAAAGAAAGTTTTGCAAACTCATCACATGCTTTGAAAGACTCCAGATGTATGAGAGTTCCATATTGAGTTGATTTCCATTCAAATGACGTCAAATTTAACCAATCGGGTTTGATTTATAAAATTTGGTTTTAGTATAGTATAGTATAGTTTTCAGGAATATTATTTGCTTGAGTGGTGGCATCTCTTGCCATTAGCAGTTCCTTTGGTGTTGAATCCGCCAATTTTCCAAATTAAAATCATAGAATTTACTGCCGAGCATACTAAACGCTTAGTTTGAGACATTAAGATTAAGTAAGAAAGCAAATAAATATTGGGTCAAAATTACCCAGAAACACTGTGTGTGTCTGAAAAAAGTGTTTCGAGTTCTAATAACCAAATTAAAAAAAAAAATTTAAAATTATTTTTACCAAAAACCAAATCCAGTGATGATTGTAACGAATAGATTTCGCCATAGCTTGATTATCATTACTTAACTGTGCAATAAAATAATTTGTTCTCGAAAACTGAGTCATTTTGACCCAATCATTGCAGAAGGGTTAAGGGGTTTGCCACCTTTTTCAAAAGTTGAAATAAATAAATTAATTAGTTAAATAAAATATCAGAACAATGTGAATGTCAAACGAAAGGGGTTCAAAATCCATACTTTTCAAAAATATTCTTTAAGAGAGTTGCCACCTGTTCAAAGAGATAAAATCAATTTAATTAACAAGTTAAATGAAATTTTCTGATAAGGGTGTCGAACGAGGGAGGTTTTAAGAACGCTGTATCTACTACGAACATATTTTTGACAAGGGTTGCCACCAGCTTAGGAATTTAAAATCAAATTAGTTTACAAGTTAAATCAAATCTTACTATGATTATAAATGTGAAAGTTTGTGAGCGAGTGTATAAGTAAGTTTTCGCTTTTACTTTGTATAACATTTGGCATATAGATAGCTTATGAACTGGACTAACATTCTTTTGAAGAGAGTTGCCACTTGACTTGGTTATGATCTTTATAAAAAAATCATAATTTAACCGTTTAAATTTTATTTCTACTTTTTCGATAAAATTTAATCGTTATTTTATGATTTTTATTTTTTCGATCATAAAAGATTTAAAGCTGTCATAAAAAAAACAGTTTCCGTTACAACGGCTAAAAATGATCGAAAAAATAAAAATAAAAAATAACGATTATGCTTTGATGGAAAAAATAAAAATCATAAAATAACAATTAATTCTTGATCAAAAAATAAAAATTATGATATTTAACGATTATTTTTGGTACCTGCTTGTAAATTATAAGTTAAATGAAATTTTACAATATGGATGCCCAACAAACGAGATTAAATAAATTTTTATTGCGAAAAAATTTTTAAGAGGATTGCCACATATTTAAAAAGTTAAATTCAGTTTTACTAATAAGTTAAATAAAGTATTACAATATGAATGGCAAACGAATGAGGTTTAAGAAAAATTCATTCTGCAAATATTTTGAAGGGGGTTGCCACTTGTTTAAAAGTCAAAACAGATTTTTTCCTAAGTTAAATAAATTATTAAAATATTGATGCCAATCGAAAGAGGCATAAGAAAGCTTTATTTGAAAAATATTTTTAAAGGCGGTTGCCCCCTTTTTTGAAAATTCAAAATCAATTTAATCAACAAGTCAAATAAAACATTTTAAAACGATGGCAAGTCAAAAAAAAGTTGTTTAAGGCTTTATTTCGAAAATACTTGTAAGAGGGGTTGCTGAATCTTGACCCCAGTGCGACACGACTTAAACATCTCCAATCGGGACAAAAATTTATATGCGATATCTTCGACTATAGTTGTATTGATTTTGGTTACTAGATGAAAAAATGTAATATTAATTTTTGGAGTCTTCATAGGGTAATGTGAACTTTGACTCCTGTACGACACGCTTTAAGATCTCCAATCGGGACAAAAATTTATATGTGATGTATTCAACCGTGGTATTACCGCTTGGAGGGGTGAGACTACAAAAAATTATTTATTTCATTTTTTAAGGACCACCCTAATGTACATACATAATAAGAAAGTACCGAACCTTCAGAAAATCATTTCAAGTGAGTTTCGATATGTTGTTGTATATGTTTTTTATGCTCATTGAATGATTGAAAGTCGTTTTAACAAATTACCAATTCAAATTCTTAATAAATATAACAACAAATAAGTATGCAACCAAATCTGCCATAGAGAAGCAATGGTTGCTGCTGCTGATTTGACTGCAATCGGCTGCGAGTAGACAGAAAAAGTTGTTCGCTGTTGTTGTTGTTGTTGTTGTTGTTGTTGTTGTTGTTGTTGTTGCCATATTAAAAATGCATGTGAATATTAATGACGAACAGGAAAACAATAAACCAAAATGCCAAATGAGATGAGGCTGGCAAAGCAAAGTGCAAAAAAAAAAATAAAACAGCACTGGAGCAAAACAAAAAAAGCGGGAGGGCATTCAAGTAATTTGAGCAGCCGTTTTTCACTGCTGTTACTGCTATTTACTGCATTAAGATGCATGCACGCCAAACATTTTACATACCTACCTCAAATCGAACTGAGAGGAGTCCAAGTCAAGTCGTCAAGTTGCGAGTTCAGTGCGGCTTGGGTTAAATATAAGCGCCAACAATCCAACGACAAGCGAATCAACAACGCAAATGTAATTGATGGATTATCGAATGTATAGAGCAAACACACACACACACACACAAGCACGCACGCAAGCAAGCAAGGACAAAAAACGCAAATCACACAAGCATCTAGCAAGCTTGTGTTTGAAAAAAAAAAAAAACAAGAAAGAAGTGGTAGCAAAATGTGCGCTTTGCTTGGCAGGCGAGCGCTGGAGCTGGAGCTGGAGTTGTGTGTGAAGGATGCTTGGGGCGCCGCAGAGTGCCTTCTCTAAGCAACGCCAATGCGGCATGTCATTGACGACGTACGACAAAATGTTGCCAATACCACCGATACGCTGATGCTATTGATGCTGCTGATAATCATGTTTTTGATGCTGATGTTGATGATGATGATGATTATGGTGATCATTTGCCTGCTCTATATGTTTGTATGTAGATTTGTATGCTCGCTCCACATATGCGACGCGTGTTAGATGCGCTTTACAATCTTGCTAGCCGTTCGATTGCGATGTTTTGCATAAATACATACACGTACATACTTTACTATGTAAATACATATATATATATGTATACGTACCATTATCATATGTATTTATTCGTAGAGATAATGATGTCGCATTATTTATGGAGATCAATCGTCGACTTGACGGCATTTGCATTTTGTCGTCTTTCACTCTGGCAACCGCTTCAAAAGACAGACGTACAGTTGACTCGAAGAATATGCGGTCGCTCACATGCATAGTGGTGTGTAAGAACATTTTTCGCTGCTCTGCTAGCAAGCGTTTTCAGTGCTACTCCCAACCTGGCAGCGCATCCAGTTTGCCGTTCAAATGCTTGTAAACATTTTTAATGTTAATAAATTGTTTTTTGAACGCTTTGGAATGTTGCGCTGCTTCAATTGCTGTTGTTGCTGTTGCTGATTCGACTACTTCTTGTAGATATCTGGCAATTGTCGTTAGCAATTCAAGGAGCAACTTCACTCTGCAACTTCACCTTCGCGTAGCTTTGCAAATATGCATTGATCTGCTGCAACGTTAGCTAGGTATTTTAAGCTATGCACATACAGTCATGCAACATAGCTAGGTATTTTAAGCTATGCACATACAGTCATGCATATATAAATATGTACATGCCAACTTCTTATATGGGGCTCGTTCGTATCGTTTATCGTTCTGGTGGTATGCTGCGCGTCTGCGCATGGCATTGTAGTAATTTTGATTGGAAATTAATTGTGTCACATTCTGTTGTGCTCATTTTGAAATTATGCATACACGCCATGATTTGAAAGTAGTTGTCGTTTGAGTGAATTAATTGCAGTTTTTATGAGCTAGCCAACTGCGTCGCTTAGTCAACAGAAATTGCTGGTTTTGAATTACTTTTATAGTCAAATATATGTGAATAGCGCACATAATACTTTGTTATATTTTGGGATGGGCGTAATCAGGAAAATGAATAATTGAATGAAAAAAAAAAATTTGAATAAATTTTCATTCATCATTCAAATAATTTTGAATAACGAATAAATTTGTATTCTTCATTCAAGCCTTTTCGACTGACGAATACATTTTCATTTATCATGGAGAAATATCAAATAAAGAATAAATTTTAATTCATCATTCAAATAATTTTGAATGACGAATAAATTTTCATTCATCTCAAGAAATTTCTAATAATGACAAAATTTTTATTCATCATTCAAGTAATTTCGGATCAAGAATAAATTTTTATTCTTCAGTCAAGTGATTTCAAATAACGAATACATTTTTATTCTTCATTTAAGTAATTTCGGATGAAGAATAAATTTTTATTGACCAAGTCGGGCTCAGTTTGGGGCCAGTTTTGGAACCATTTTGGGCCCAGTTCTGGAACCAGTTTGGGCCCAAGTTGGGACCAATTTTGGGAACAGTTCCGGAGCCAGTATAGGACCAGTTCCGGGATCAGTTTGGGACCAGCTCGGCACCAGTTCTGGAAGAAGTTTGGGACCAGTTCGAGACCAGTTCCTGACCAATTCGGGACCAGTTCCGGAAACAGTTTGGGAAAAGTTCTGTAGCCAGTTTATTGAGTTAAAAATTATTTTTTATTCGAAATTACTGAATAAACATTTATTTGTTATGTCATATTTCTGCATGATAAATGAAAATTTATTCGTCATTCAAACATAGAAAAACTATGATCAAATTTTATTTTTTATTTGAATAAAAATCCATTAAAAAACGCCCTGTTATATACGATAAAATAATATTGTTAGTTATGAAATAATTGTAAATACATGAACAGTTTTAATAATTCAATATTTTTCTTTTTTCATTTCCAGGTAAGCCTTACTAAACCTGCTGACATTTTGGACATGTTTTAGTTGTTAAAAGAGATAAGTAAACATTAACATATGTATATTGAGTAAGTATGTCATACTTACTATGTTAGTACTTTTTCCAAATAAATGTGAGAATAGAAAATTTCGTTGCCGCAAAGAGTCCCTCAATATTTTCCTCAAACCTCATTAAAACAACTTACAGTTTATTGGCGCCTTAACCGCCTAAGCAATTTCGGCCGAGTTCAACAAAGCACACTGGTCGTTTCTGCTCTAAGCCTCTTCATCTGCCACCAGCATCGTGATTCGCGTTGTATATTTTCAGAGCTCGAGCCTTACTGTCCATTCGTACGAAATGGTCGAGCCAGCAGAGCTGCTGTATTCTAATTCGCTGCACTATGTCTATATCGTTGTAAAGCCCACACAGTTCAGCGTGCCACCGTCTGCGGTATTCACCACCGCCAACGCACAAAGGCCCGTAAATCTACCACAGAATATTTCTCTCGAACACTCCAAGCTGGCGTTGAAACCAACGAAATAAGGCCCATCTGTAATCGATCTCCGACAAAATTGTCGCATGGAAATGGGGACGGGTCTATTTGCAGCGTAGAGTGTACATAGGCATCCCGCGAGATAGAGAACCCCACATTGGAGGTGTGGTCGTAAGCGACTTGCTAGAGCAGCTGGAGAAGAGGGGCTGTCAGGTGGGTTTCTATGCAGATGACATTGCCTTTATGGTTAAGGGTATATTTCTATGCACCCTATGTGATCTGGCCCAAGGTTGCCTGAACCTAGTGACTAAACGGGCGGCTAGTAGCGTCCTCGGCGTCAAGCAAAGCAGAACTGGTCATATTTAGTAGGAGGTATTTGATTCCTGCATTACTATTCTCTCGATAAGATGGAAGTCTTCTGATAGAGCTACGTACCTTGGCTTGGTTACTAGATGAGACACTGCCGTTGAAAGCCTGCATTATAGAAAAAGTTGGGAAGGCATAAGTTGACCTACCTATATTGCTGCAGGGGAACTATTGGTAAGAAATGGAATCTTTCGTCCGAAATATTTCCTTGGGAAACCCGGATTCTGGACTGTATACTTTAAATTTGATGCAACGGTTGGTGTGGGAGAGTATTTCGTCAAAAGCTCTCTGTAGCGTTGTTCAGGTAGAAGTAGCTGCTTTTAAAAGAGTGCGTAACACAGTGGTTGATTGACCGATTTGATGAATTCTTTTTAAATAAATGCTGATGGGATCTTGAAGAGACTTGTCGAGATTGATTTTTGAATTTTTACTTGTTTATAATAAATTTTTTAGTGCAAAGTGTAGAGAAAGCAGTAATTTTAAAGAAAATCTATTCTCCTGTTCCTGTTAATGAGTGTTGCATAATAAAAACTGGTTGAAAATATTTATAGGGCAAAAAAAATTGCACAAGAAAAATTTGAAATTTTATAAAAAAAAAAGTTTACCAAAATTAATTTTTAGAAAAAGTTTAGTTAATTTTAGTACAACAAAGTGCAAGCTTGAAGTGGTAAAAAAATCGTTTTGATTTTCAATGTTTTTTTTGCTGACGGTACTAGGCATTTTCTTCCACACAAGTAAGGTGTGCTCCAAATTTCAGCACTCTTGGATAGATGAACCTCATATCAGCTTACTGAACATGCGGCGAGAACTCGCGCATGCGCAATTGCAAGATCCTTTTGGCTCTGGCACAGAGTGGAGCGGAGTGGTCAAAGCAGCTTTTTTATACTTGCAAGGCCACAGCTCTAGATTTTGGCGAGGGTTCTGACAGGCCGATCGGAACTAACGCGGCAAGAGCAAAATCACATATCGATGGTTAAACATTGGCAACTTATAACTGACAATCTCCGAAATTGCTAACTAAATTTGCAATCTTTTGATTTACATTACTCAATTTCGGAAAAATTGGCAGTTATGAGTTCTCAATGTTTGACTATGGATAGATATGATATTTACTGTCACAGGTGCCTGGAGGATGCGATAATGGAATCACCTTAAAACTTTCTACTAGGCTAACTAGCTTTCGCGAGGCTAATATTGAAATATCTTTGCTCGAAATTTATAACAAATCCTAAGAACTTTCGTTTTTATACTAGCCGTCTCCTGCTGCAGTTATATCAGAGCCGTGCTATCCCAGAAAATAATTTAGTGAAGCCATTCTAAAGGCTTACCAAAGAAGGGCCGAAAGAAGTACTTCCCTGTATGCATTCTAGAAATACGATTCCTATTTACAATTTACGCGAATGTATGAGTTCATATTATACAGCAGCATCGCAAATTAATTGCAATATGCATTCTAAGTTGCACTTAAACATATTTAATATGAACCTCATTTAAATATCTTAAAGAAGTATGATTTTAATGAATTAAAGAAGCAGCTTTAGAAGAACTCCTCTAAAAGGCTTTGTGGAGTGCGTTCTACATACGAAAGCCATTTTGGAGGCACTTCTATGGGCAGCGTAAGCAGAAGCTCTTCAATTTGTGCCGAGTGGAAGGCCTCTCATGACTCTCAGGAAGGCCGTTTGGAAGGGTATTTAGCTGGTGTAAGTACCCACTGGCATATTGCATGCCTCTAAATGGTAGCTACTTTCAACCGACTTCAAAAAAAGGAGAAGGTTATCAATTCAACGGAGTATTTATTTATGTATGTTAAACGATAACTTTGGACCAACTGAACCGTTTTCGATAATTATTTTTTAGGGGAAAGGTGACACCTGAAAGTTGGTCCAGTACTAATTTTTATATGAGGATTAAAGTCAGTTGGTTTTTTGTTTAAAAGTTTATTCAATCGTTTTCTGTCAAATTTTACTTCCTATTTAATTTTAGTAATTTGTCAAAATGATCTGTTTTTTACCAAGCAGTCATATCAGTGTTAATAAAAAATTTCAAAAATTCCAAATTTTGAGCTACACCTATTTCTTGCGGAAGCACAAAACAGCACAATCAATTTAAACAAATGTATAATGATGTGACACGAATGAATTTCGCCTTTCAAAATCATATTAGCATATGCGCATGCGGTGCATAATTTAAGATTAATGGATATGCAGATACATAGATACATAGCCTAGTAGGAAATGGGAGACATGATTTTTGAAGGAAAAGGAGTGAATCTGAGAGGCATCGCATCGATTTATTTCAATGAAACAATTAATTAATTATTTTGTTGTGAATATTATGTGGCTTAATTTTGTGAGCACAATAAATTTGCATTCCATATTCTGTCATAAAAGAAAATGATCACACTAAAAACGGTTTACTATTTATGCAGATGAATGACTTATTTATGCTTACACATCTAAAAATATGAGCGTGGAACTCGTTAAACCCAGACCATATATTGGCACTATATCAAGTTGTAAAATAAAATACAGAAGATTCTTCAAAAAACTGGCAGGTTCGAAGTCAAAATGACGTTGAGTTTTGTATTGAAAAAACGGCTTCGATTCGACATCGTTTCGAGTTCACCCAGACGACTTAATCAGAACGACGTCGAAATGAATTCGATTCGATGAGAAAAAACGAATCCGGAACGACGTTGCGTTTTGTATGAAAAAAACGGCTTCGTTTTGACGACGTTTCGAGTTCACCCGGACGACTTCAACAGATCGACGTCGAAGCTAGTTCGATTCGAAGACGCCCCCGTTCTGTGGCAATTGGATATGTTTCAATTCGGGATTTTCTGTGTCGGAATGTCCCATTTTTATTTACATACTTTAAAATCTGTTTTATGTAGTTAAGGTAATACCAAGCGGTGTCGATAGATAATGGCATAGATGATCAATTACGCCAGCACATTTCCAGCGAATGTGAAAGTATATATACCTAAAGGTTCAATATGTATAAATACATATAGATTTTTGGGAGGTGAAACAGTCGGTTGACACTTAAATGTGCTCGAATCTTAATCTGCTTGCCTCTCTGGTAGTCTTCGAATCAATAAAAAGTTGATAATTTATGCAGCGAAATAAAATTAAAGGGCTGGGCTAAGCACATACATATGTAAGTACATAGATACACATTTGGTACACCCACATATAGCCTTGTAGGTACTATACAAAATAAAAAAGTTGTTAACGCATTTAAATGAGTTCGAAGGTTTCTGAACAACGTTAGATTGTTGAACTCGGTCACTGCTGATTGCATATGCAATCAAATACTTATAAGTCTATGTGTGTATTTGCTGCCAAAAAGAAAAAAACGTCCGCACAAATTAACCAACAAATAAATGGAGGAATGAAATAACGAATGAACATTTAATTCAAAATTCAAATTTTCCTTAAGACGCACCAATACATGCACGCATCGTACTATTTTGCATAGCCGCATACACATACAAAAACATGGCAGCATAAAATCTACCTTTTGCATTTGTTCGAACATGTACTCCGTATCGAAACTGACAACGCCGTCACTCCCCACCCCCTCTGCGTTCACTCCCCGTCCACCCATTTTGAGAGCGCCTTGTGTAACCGCAAAAGGATTGCAACGCACACAAAACACTTAATTAATTCGCCAGACAAGACAGAGGCCACGGAATGCGAAAGGAAATGAGTTGTGGTGTCACGCTGGACGGGCAGCAGCAGCAGCAGCAGCAATGGCAGCGGCAGGGCAATGGGTGGGGTGCCTGAAATGTATATATTTATGTATGGGGCAAGTAGACAGGCGCGTAGTTGGGCTGAGACGCACAGGCACAGACTACTTGCAAGAAGGTGGAACAGCTTGGCAATGGCCGCAGGGGACAGTACACGTATCTATATACGAGAACTTAAATATATACATAACTACATACACATTTTCGTACATGCATTTGTTTGCAGAAAAGTACAAGTCGAGTACGATTAGTTAGTGAATAGTTATAGTAAGGCGTTCGAAAATACACTTACAAACATACTTGTCTATACACACATATATATATGTATCACTACATATACATAATAAAATAATTAGAATTTATAATGGAAAATGTTAGGTTTTAGCGCTGGACAGACGGACGAACGGACGGAGGACGACGCAAATAAGCTGCAAGGGGTAGGTTAATCAGCAGGAGTGAAAGGTCTGCTTAAAGATGGCGTACGTTTGGTGATGTATGTATATGTGCTGTGTAATTCTAGAAATTTACATGATAGCCGATGCCAGTGAGCTGAGCGTGGTGTTGGTGTGGCATACGTTTGTATTTGTGTATGTTTGCATGCTCAGAACACGACTATTTGGCACAAACTAACATTTTGGATTATTTAAACTATCCAATTACTCACGCGCGTATGCGTGTTGCCAGCACATCGACCCATAAACTATTTTCTTGAATTAATAGATATATACAAACGCATATAGAGATAAGTATATACAAACGGTGACTCCCAGACGTATTTTGCATTGATTTGTTTTACGATATTCAAAATGTTTTTCATGATAAATTTGTTTTCTTTAAATTTTTATAAAAATGTAGCTCATTCTATTCTCATTCTCTTTCTACAGCTAAAACCATGTAAATCAAAACTTCAAACTTTGGAGAAAAATAAGAAAAACTCAGCTAATTTTCATCAAACTTAAAAATTTTTTAATCAGATTCTCCACAAAAAAAAAATCGAGTATGCAGTTTTAAAGACCATCAAATTCTTGTGTAATAAAGTGCAAATTTCAATTCGCTATAAAATCTCGTTGATTTTTGAAAATTCTTTTTTGCTGGCGGTGTTGAGCATTTTCTTCCATATAACAAATTTATTTGTATGGAAGAAAATGCTCAACACCGTCAGCAAAAAAAAATTATCAAAAATCAACGGGATTTTTTAGCGACTTGAAATTTGCGTCTGGGCCATACTGTAAGCAGAGTAAAGTTTAGTTAGTCATGTGATGTGATTGGCATTTTCGAGACTACTTCGAGATTTTCGGAACTATTTCCGGATTTTCTGGACTAAATCGATATTCTCGGAGCTATATCCGTATTTTTTTTTTAAATTTCGTTAAACACATCGATAAATATATGTATATCAATAGACACATCGATGAATACATTGATTTCAGTATAGATATATATGATAAATATATTAATAACAATATCGATTATTATGCCGATAAAAATATCGTTAAACACATCAGTATCGACAAATATATCGATAACCAGATCAATTATTATATCGATAGCAATATTGATTAAAATATCGATAACAATATCGGTTAAAATATCGATAACAATATCGGTTATTATATCTGTAAAAATGATGATAAAAATATCGATTACCATATCGGTTATTTTATCGATAAGTATATGGATTTTTATATCGACAAAGGTATAGAAAAAAATTTGTCGATAAATTTATCAATAACAACATCGATAAATATGTCAATAAAAATATAAATTATCGGTGTGGTGAGTTAAGGTGTCTGATAAATGTTGTAAGATAAAGATGTGTAACAATGTGGATAGAAATATCGATAACAATATCGGTTATTTTATCGATAAGTATATGGATTTTTATATCGACAACAGTATTCAAAAAAATTTGTCGATAAATTTATCAATAACAATATCGATAAATATATCAATAAAAAAATAAATTATCGGTGTGGTGAGTTAAGGTGTCTGATAAATGTTGCAAGATAAAGATATTGATGAAGATGGAGATAAGACATAAGGATGATGAGGATTAAAGCGAGAGAGTGAAATAACTCTTATCAGACCAAGTAAAAAATAAACTTTGGGCAATAACTGTTATCAGGCAACGTAAAAAGTAAACATTGGGTTATAACTCTTAACGGTTAAATAAAAAATATTGCTTATCTAAGATCTGTTATGAAGCAACGTTTTCGCGATAAAACATATAACTGTTATGTGCCTGCTTTGAATTAGATTATTGAACGTCTGCTATCCATATGCCCTTAAAATGTTCTTGGGGCATTTTACAAAGTAAGTTTCCTCTTTCTTACACCATGTAATTAAATTTATATGTACATACTTGCATGCTCTAATGCATGTGAAGAAATTGACAAGCAAGTAAAGGATTGCCTAAGAATTTGGCACACAGCAATATCCTTGGTAGTAAAACAATGCCTTTAGGAAGCGGTGTGTAAGTTAAAGCAAAGCAAAACACTTAATTGTAATGAAAGCTAACACACTCACATATAAGTTTGTATATGTATGCACATATCGCTTAAACTGACATGGTAGCAACAACAAATATTTCCTTCGTATGTGTCCAAGATAACAGAACTGCGGCGCGTTTAACCACCCTCATATTACATACTTATCTCAGTTAAACATATCAGATATGGATACACATAAGAACATTTGCTAATATAATAAGCTTTCCTCATCCCTACTTACCTTGTCTGTCGCTTTTTCTTATATGTATGTCACATACATACTTATACCCAGCCAACGGCTTATTGCCTTGTCCGTGTTCTGTGGGACCCAAAAAGCAATTCAACATGATTTTAGTGCTTTCGAATTTGAATTTTAAACAAGTCATAATGTAATTTTGCATTAGAAACTTTCACAAAAAACACACAAGCATATGTATGTACATTAGGGTGCCTCACATGCATTACAAAATGTATTACGTTATTTTAAGACTTCCACCAAAATATTTCGGAAAAATCTTAAGACTTACGTGAGCTGAACCGATTTGAAAGTACCTTCAAATGTCTCATTATTTTGATTCCGTTGATGAAAATTTTTAACATTTTATGCAGTCCTATTAAGCTTAAACTCTTTTATAATCTGAGTTAATTTTTTGGAAAAACTAATTTAATTTATGAAAAACTTGGTTTTTGGAGGTATTTTCAAATCGGCCCAAGTCACGTTATTCTTAGTACTTTTCCAAAATATTTTGGCAGAAGTCTTAAAATATAATCGACTTTATAATTCCAAAGGAAAAACAGTACCAATTTTTGTTTTGTATGGAGAGTGATGCATCCTAATGTACATATATGCAAGTATTTCCCTACTTATGCGCGCAAAGTTTGTCAGAATAGTTAAGTGGATATTGTGTGCTAAGGATATGCTTCGGTAGTTGTCCTGTTAATGGTCCGCTGAGTGTAGTTGAGGTAGACAACAACGTGGCAAAGAGTGAGTGGGGTTTCGAAAATTTCCTTATATTTCAAGCGGCTTTGAGAGAGCGTAGAAAATTAGCTTAAGCGTCAATGCAAGCATGTATGGTTGAAGCTTTAGCCAATACAGTATTAAAAAAATGATCTTTGAAATTTTGTTCCAAACACGCGAAGAATAACTTCTGCTTACATACAGATAACTCAATAAATCTCAAGCGATTAATAATAGTATCAACAAGCTATCGAGTCCGTGATGTTTAATAGCAAAAACTTAAATTTTTTTTCAACTTTGCTTCATTACCACAACACTGCTTCAATGACTATGTTCCACCCTCAAAGTCTTTGTTATTTCACATTTTAATTATAACTAGGTGTTGTTCCATGCCCCTCCCAACCTCCCAACCACACAATACTTTGTGCTCAGTCAACATCCTTTCGAGAACAAGGACCCAAATGCGAACAGTCCGATATTCAAATTAGTCTGCCAAACAAGCAGCAATGTGAGTAGTTTGTGCAGACCAAGTGACATGGATTGAGTAGTTAGAACGGGAAGGGCGCATAATGTGTGTTGCCTTACAGGCCACAGCCTGCTGGGTGTTGTTTTTTTTGGTAGTTTGCATTTTGTGCTTGATTATGCAAATGCACGACAAATTTCATAATTATAATTAAAACATTCAACATTTTCGCATTAAAATTGAGTTTCATGTTTTTCTTTTTGTGATTTGATGGCATAAAATGGAAAAGTTTCTAGTTTTGGGATAAAACATATGGAAATGTTAATTATAGACAGTAGATTGGAGATAAGTGTTTGAGGCGAGTTGCGTTGCCGACTATTGTAAGCGACTTAACATCTGCAATGAAAACTAGGGAAGCAGCCTTAAAATGTGATGGGTAGATTAAGGTTCGCGTAGCTGAACTATTTGAGTTAGTATAGTTCGGGCATAGGAAAGGGCAATAGGAATATTATTATTTTTCAATATTTATTACTAGTCCTTGAATGCGTTTATACGGATACCTAACATGGTTCGGAGATCTTTAGTTCGCATTGAAAATATAATTTACGGTGACATTTACGGTAAAATATTTCGATTAGTGTTAAGACCGTGTTTATACGTGCGTATTCATGTAACACAGTTTGAGTGAACACGAACTAAAGTGTCGTGTAAACGAGGCATGATTTAAGTAATACATTTTTCTCCGTGTGTGAAAATTTCACGCCGGTTGTCCCTCGATTTTTACTCCAGGCGTTTAAAACTCGAATAAAAAAGTTTAAATTTTATTCATTCAATTAATCGAAACCGTAAATAAATTTTTTTATGAAAAATTTTGTTCACCACACTACTACACATATTAAAGATTTAATTTATACGCTGAATAATATTTCCAGGAAAATCTGAAGGAATCTACCTTCTCTGGCGATGAGATTAGTATTATTTGGGAACAAAAAAAATTATTTGAAAAATTCCAAATGAAAGAGAAAATTGTGTAAAATAAAAAAAAAATTATTTTTGTTTGCTTCACAAGGACGAATAGGGATTGAAAATGCCCTTTGAATTATTATTGTTTCAACCTAACAAAGTGAAAGGGACGAAATTCGAGGATGTGGTCGTGTGTATATTGGAATTGTGGGTGGCCGGAAAAATCAAAAACAAATTTTTCCAAGTCCTCAGGCTAGTGTGTATTAGTCTTTAAGAAATACATTTTTTTCAAAAATAAATATTGCGAATTTTCAAGGATACCATTTTAACAGGATATTTTCTATACCTTTTCGCCCTTATGCATAAAAAAAACTTAATCTTTTTCAATTTCTTTTCTTTGATACCCGTATTGTTATTCTGCATTTTACTGAATTTTTTAAATAATTTTTTGAATTAATCACATTTTTGAAATTTCAAAGTCCTTTAAAAAAAAATTCAAACGTTAGAGAAAAAAAACTAAAAACGCAGCTATACGATTTTTGGCCCCTAGTTTCGCGAGTATATTGATTTTCTTGTGTGTAAAATTTACTGTCGCAAGGTGTTACAATAGAGGCAGATTTTGAGGCTTCCAGATATGGGAACTTTTTGAAACTTGTCAGAAGTGTTTGCGCTCGAAGTTCCCACGTAATTCGGTTAAGTCAGCTTCCGATTCATCCTTGCATTCAACGTTGCGTTCGTCTTCTTTGTATTCTAATAAAGTTTTTTCAATTGGCTTCTCTAGAGCCAATTTCGCTAAGAACTTCCCGATATTTATTTGTTCTGTCAGCATTAGTTTAGAGGCCTTATAGGTATCTGGAATCATTCAATAAGTTATTTACTTAATACAAAATTATGATGGGACTTATTTCTGGGAGTAACTTAGTTCAAAATCCCTGTGAAATATTTTCCGCCTGTCGGAAACGCTGCCCTAATATTAAGGTTTGAAGATCGCTCATCGCGAATTTCTATTTTCCATATAAATAACACAGGAAAACAAATTGTTTCAGTTTTGAAACTTCATAACTCGATTTCAAGTCAACGTATCGGAATGGGCGATATACATATATTTTTGAAGGAAATCGAAGGCTGTAAAAA
>JAPVRG010107949.1:0-10599 GCA_029783565.1 Rhagoletis cerasi | reverse complement strand
AGATCGCTCATCGCGAATTTCTATTTTCCATATAAATAACACAGGAAAACAAATTGTTTCAGTTTTGAAACTTCATAACTCGATTTCAAGTCAACGTATCGGAATGGGCGATATACATATATTTTTGAAGGAAATCGAAGGCTGTAAAAAGTCTCTTTTATTTTTCTATAAATGCACTCTTGAAAAAGTTATTCAAGGAAAGCCGAAATTTTGTTTGTATATTGTGGAAAATGCACAACACCGTCAACAAAAAGTAATTCGAAAAATTAACGCTTTTTTCTAGCCACTTCAAACTTTCACTTCGTTGTACTAGAATTAAATGGGCTATAAAGCTGCATGCCCAAAAATTGTCTAAAAATTCTGACTAAAAAGTTTGAAATTTTTATGAAATTTTATAAAATTTCTGGGTATGTAGCCTTTTTTCCTGTGCTATTTAGATGGAAAATAGAAATTCGCGATGAGCGATTTCTTAATTTTAATATTAAGGGCTGCGCTTTTGTCTTTTTTCACTGTCCCGAAAATATTTCACAGTGGATTTAGATAAAAAGATAGTCGATTTTTTGAGCCAGTGCTATATGTATGTATATAATTTTTAAACTTCCTTATTCCTAGACAAAAGTACTGCATATTAAATTACAGTAAACCTATTTCGGAGCAACTCTTGTGTACTATTGAACTTGGCATTAAAGGCAAAAGCAGATCCAACAGAAACTGATCATTCAACTACCAGTGCTGAGTCTTTGAAATATTCCTTCAAATTATTGCGTAGAAATATAATTCATACAGCACCGACTTCATGTGCTTTTTGAATATTACTAGTGCCATTTTTCTCAGAAAAAATACCTCAAAGGGTATCAGGGCACATTTCTAGAATCTAAGCAACAATTTAGTTGGATATTTTGAGGCATTTTGGAACTTAGATTTTTCGCCACCCTTCAGCCACTGTGTGGGGCGACACCCGGCGACACTAGGGAACTGTTCGTAAGTCATCAACAGTTAGGTGGAACCACAGGACGATCCACCAATACATCTAGTGGTGATCATTTACTGATATCGATACTATCACGGACTGATACGACAGTCAAAAAATGTTGGGTTTTCTCCTAAACTTCTTACTCACCTGTAGTAAAAGTTCAAACGTCTTTGATTTGATATTATTATTTCTTTGGATTTACTCTAACAAATCCCATCCAAATTTAGGCCTCTACCTTCTGCTGCCAAATGATAAGGCATAATAAATTAAATTCGCTTATAAACGACCCCCTCCAATTTGATTGCGAAAATTCTAGTCAAAATGGACATTAATTGAATTTCAGTTGCTATTAAATGTGTTCTAAAATGAAAATCGGGTATACGCCACCGCGTGCATACCCATCAAGAAACAAACACAAATTTATATTGCAGGGGGTACACACATATGTATGTATGTATATGGATACACAAACATTGCACTTAATGTATGCTGTGTGGCGGCGAATTGCTTAGAATGCTTTTGACATTTCATCACGTCAAAATTTGCAAACCACTACTACTACTACACTTGAAAGCGACTAACGAAGAACGAAGACATTAGCACATGCACATACATACATACGTACGTACATACGTCCTTTGTGCGAGAGTAATGCATATATGGTTACGAGGAAGGCCACAACGGAGGCATGAAATCTTAATTTATTCCATTTTAAACGAAATCCACAACGCCGGCGCACCAGATGCCCCCGCAACCGTTATCGAACACTTATGAAAGTAATGAAAGTTTTCAACTCTTACAAAACTATATTCAATAATATGCAAGAACAATAAGCATAGCAACAGCAACAATAATGAGTAGAGGAGCTTCAATGGAAACTACATAGTGCTGAGGCAATGGCATGAAGTGCGGTATGGTGAAGAGGAGATGAGGGAATACTGTGGGTATAATAAAATTGTAAACGCGACCATAAGGATAATTAGAAAGCATTCAGCAGCGGCTATAAACCAACTCACACACTAAATGATACACACATATGTACGTACATACACACACACGCATGGCATGCGAATGGTAACGTTATATTAGCAGCAATTTTCTTGAAAGCAGCGAAATACCGTTGGCCATTCGTTCCAACGTGGTCGTTTCTAATTTCCATACGAAAATGTGAGTGACAGCGGTTGCGGGTTGAAGTTACAGCGGCTAACTACATACATAAATACTACATACTAGGGTGTTCGATTAATCGCCTTTTTTCCAAAACCGGGTTTCGAGTTATTCTAAAAGTTGCAAATCCAAAAAAAAAAATCGGTTCCCGATTTTCAAATTAAGAAATAACCAAATAAACCGGTTTTATTTTTACATAGCTTTCATACAAAAGGCGTATGTTGGTATGAAGTCATGAACAAAAATTACAATAAAGCTACTAACAGTAAATAAAGCTTTTATTTAGAAAAGAGTAAGGCAAAATAAGTTAATTTTTTTTTAGATCAAAAGTAAAACCGAAAAATTAATAAATATTCACGTATGGTCTGATTTTTCGATTTTTTTGTTATTCTTTTACTGCATTTTTTCTGACTTTTTCGGATTTGAGTAGAGCTGTTTCCACCGTTGCCTAGTGCCTAGAGGTGCCTACAGCCACTCGGGAGGTCCATGTTTCAATTTCTGGTCCCAGCAGCATTACAAAAAGTGTTTCAAATAGCGGTCGCCCCTCGGCAGACAATGGCAAACTTCCGAGTGTACTTCTGCCATAAAAGAGCTTTTTCGTAGGCGGAGTAAAAGTGTAGATCTCTCCATTTGTGTCACAACATCAAGAAGCAGAACATGAATTGGAGGAGAAGCCCGGCCGAACACGTAGAACACGTTTAAACTCCGAAAACTCAAAACTTTTAATTGAGAGATCAAGGTCTGTATGAAATGAAAAAAACCAGGGACTGTAACGGTTATGATCTTTATAATAAAAATCATAATTTAACCGTTAAAATATGATTTATATTTTTTCGATCAAATTTAATCGTTGTTTTGTGATTTTTATTTTTTCGACTAAAAAGTAATCGTTATTTTTAACTTTTGTTTTTTCGATCAAAAAATAATCGTTATTTTTGATTTTCATTTTTTCGATCATAAAAGATTTAAAGCGGTCTTAAAAAAGGAGTTTCTGTTATAATGGTTAAAAATTATAGAAAAAATAAAAATCCAAAATAAAGATTATTTTTTAATCGAAAAAGAAAAATCAGAAATAACGATTATTTTTTGATCGAAAAAATAAAAATCATAAAATAAAGATTATTTTTTGATTGAAAAATAAAAATCAAAAATAACGATTATTTTTTTATTGAAAAATAAAAATCATGATATTTAACGATTATTTTCGGTCCCTCAAAAAACCCGGTTTGATCGATGGAAAAAATTCGGTGTATTCGATGTTCGAAAAATCGAGGTTTCAAAAAAACCGACTATAGATTTAAAAAATAAAAACCGGTAGAAACCGGTTTGGAAAACCGACTCAAGCACACTACTACATGCATACTTATACATACACAATTACGCGCACATGCTTAACAATTTAGAACATGCAAAGTTAGTTAGCCGAGGGACGAGAGGATTGTGGCAAGTGAGGCAATTTGGTGTGGTGTGACATGAACCGATACAATTTCGACGCCAAAAACAGTCAAGGAAAAGATGCCGCTGCTGCTGCTGCTGCTGCTGCAAGATGAGAAGGATTTCAAAGCTGCTGTAGAAAGCAGACGTCTCACGTACGAGAGCAAGTCAGTAATGGGAGTTGTAGAGGGGGTGACTGCTGCTGCATTACGACATGGACACAACGACCAAATAATCTTCAACATTTAATTAGTGTTTCAATACAAGCAAAAGCGAAGGACACACACACACACACGCACACACATACACATGGACGAATGCTAAGCATGTGTGTATAAATACATTGAAAATCACTAAAATGCGAAGTTAAATATTTTCTTGTAAATACTTATGTGCGCGTATGTGTGTTTGAAGAAAATTGCGGCTACTACAAGGATATGGCGCAACGCAGCAAATACATGCAAGTGAATAAATTTCCATGCTCACCAGCATGTGTGTCGTGGAGCGAGTTTAGCTTACGTTTAATGGCATGGCAGTAGCTGGCTAAGTGTAGCGTGTAAAGCGGAGTGCGCGCAGAGCCAACAGGAAATGGGCGGCGAGGGTCGGCAACATTGAATGGCGATAGTTATGCAGATTCCATGCCAACACCTTTCACCAACTCACACACATGCAAACATGCTTATGCATATTTTGGACACAGCCATGCATGTTTGTCGAGGAAGGATCTATGTATATATGTATAACTACACTTATACAATTGCCTTTTATAATTAATTTTGCAGTTAAGTTTATTTCAAGAAAGTTTAAATTTCTTCCACATCCCACAGTTGGCCTGTTCGCTTCTTCACTGACCTCTGCATAGCAACAAGAGTGTTGGTGTGTGTGTGAATGCACATATCTATACATCTCTGTGGTATTCTTGTCTTGCGGAGAGCATGAAAATTTTAATTCGACCAAAATCTTGTTCACATTTCACAAATTTATTTGGTGAGCCAACGTTAGTGTAAGTGTACACGTAGAGTAGGATAAGGAGTCAGCGGGGCAATTGTGCACTTGGAAGTGGTTCGCAAGGATAAGGCAAACTTATTACGATGCCTTTTCAATAAGTAGCTGCGGTAACTTAATGCCAAGCAGTGGTCCCCCTCAATGCCGAGTACGGTCGCGGCTAACAGCTAAGTAGTTTAAATTCATGTAACGAAAGCAAATGGCATGGAAGGGTTAGACGCAGCTCTGCATAGGAGTATATTGGGTAGTTGATACATGTGCTTGCCTAAGTTTGTGTGTGTCATATGTAGGTGAGTGTGTGCTCCACGTGTATGTTAGTGAACCCAAATAGGGAGGCAGAATATTGACTAAAGTTTTTCGGCTAAATGTACCTGGATTTACTATTGTACGGAATACATGCGCTCCACTCTCTACTTGAGCACATTTACTTATAAATAGGTTTATGGAGATGTGTTTAAGTTCACATTACATTGACGTGGGCTACATCTGCAAGTAGCGTAGGCAATGGTGCAGCTTTAAGTGAATAATAAATATGTTATGGCCGAAAAATAATTAGTTTTCCATTAACTTCAAGATATCTTGCATTCCAAATGTGGCCAACCTAATGCCTTTGAAGAGAGTATTCCTAAGGGAAGTCTAGAAAACCTAAAAGTATGCTACATTGGATGCTTCACCCTCTTAGTACTACTGTGGACTCCAATTTATTAAAAGCTAAATAAACAGCTTTTCCTAGACTTTAAAGGTTTGAGTTGCTTTTTTTTTAATTGGCACACAGACGAGTAAAAGGACGCAGAGCAGAACAGGCATGGATAACTAGATCTGAGACTCTCTCATTTTTTGTGAGAGCCCGCCCAAGAACTAGTTCGCGTAGTTGGCAACTTTGCCAGTCCCTGGGCAGGTAAACAGCTGACACGCAAAATAGCGAGCTACCACTAGATACGTACAAAATGCGCCATTTTGAATTCAATGGATTTCAATGGATGCAAATGCCCATACACGTTTTATGCCACAGTGGCTCTATTGATAAATGTTATAAGAAATACGCACTTTGACAGCGCTCTCACGAGAAAAAGAGGCTCAGATCTAGTTATCCATGGAACAGGTTCGGGTGCCTGTGAACTTGGCACTAGACGCTCTGTTGCAATGGGCAGATGGTCCACAGTATTTCAGGCCCAGGTGCTATCGATCTCAACTTGTGCTTCATTAAACCAAGAAAAAGGTATAAAAGCTGTCTTTATAGTTACTTTTTCAGGTAGTAAATCAGCCATACGGTGTCGCTCCAATAGGAGGATCACCTCCAAGCTCGCCAAAGAGGCTTTTGACACGCTTCAACTCTTCAACAAACTGAAGACAGCGCTGGGTAAGAGGTCTTTTCGGGCTCAAAGGAAACGACGTCGCCAACAAACTCACGAATGCTCATAAATCATCTGTCCTTGTGGGGCCGTGGAACCCTTTTACGAACTTAGTGGATCAGCTTCGACACTTATAATCACGATAGGGGTCCGTATAGATTACAGGGTCTTTGGCTATCCTTTCAAGAACATACAACTTTTGATTAGAGCCAAAATCAGGTTGATCACTGGGTACCTAACTGGTCTTAATTTTTGGCGTTCTCACATGCATCGGATTAGCTTGTGTAGCAGGCGTTGGACAGTCGAGTCCATTACTTTAAAGATTGCGTCTGAAAAGCAATTTTGTAACATTTGCATATATTACGTATTCGTCCTTGTATACCCAAAAATTTAATCTTTTTCAATTCTAAAGAGATTTCTCTTTCATTCAAAGTATCTTAGTATTCTCTTACATGATTGTTTTTGAGGTAGGAAAAGTACTTTAGCTGCAGAAGATGTAAGGTTTGAATTGGTTTTCATTCAAATTAACACCGTCAAAAATCATCTCTTAGGAAAGCAAATATCTAAGCTGCATACTAGATATCTTTTGTATAAAAAGACGGAGTTTGCTAGGTGTGTCGGCGAGTTTTTGTTTTTTTTTTTTTCTAGTCAAATGGTTGGATCTGGTAACGCAGAGCTGCTCAGCGCGAAATCCATATATTCGGACCACTGAATATTCCTGAAAAGGCACCTTTTACTAGCGAGTTTAGATATACAAAATTATCGGCAGGAAATACCAAACAAAGTCAAAGGGTTGCTTGCGCTGTTCTTTATTTCATTGACTAGTAAAACTTTCTTCAGAACCAAGTTCAGTTCCTAGCTAAACGAAAGAGTAGGCAGCGGGATTCACTTCAGTTAATTCGCACTAAACCTCAGTTTTCGCTTAGCGGATCACTGGGTCGTTTTCAGGTGAAGCTAAACGCAATAATAGAAGCCGATTGGTGGATCATAGCCTCCGCTCTACAAGAACGGTCCCTCACTATATATTCTGACAGCCAAGCAGCTACTAAATCTCTAAAATCCAACGCAACATCGTCCATAGTCCAACGGAACCGAAAGATTATCAATCTGCTTGTGTCTAATGATCTTGACTATTGTATGGGTCTCTGGTCTCTTAGCCTACAATATCCCGTCAAAATGCCTGCAATTATTCTTAGTTTCTCCTTGGCGAGGTTTATGAGTAGTTTGAATCTCTTTAGATAGGACCCTCCCAGTAAGCTTAAACCAATGTAATATGCTTGTCTGGACGTGTCTCTCAATAATGGACGTACTCCAGGCCGCCTAGCTGTATGTATCAAACATAAAGTTTCTTCCGAAAACTACTACTCTATGCATATCATTTTGGGAAGCAGAACTAATAAGAGCTGGGATCCTAGCTTGTCCCTGTTCCTAGATTATAAGACTTTTCTTTTGCCAAAGCCTCTATCGCCAAATTTAGGGGAGCCAAAGCGAGCTGCCTGTTCAACTGCAAAAGGCAATGGCTTGAGTTCCATAATTACCTCCTGCGCTGCCATCGAGCACATCCGCATTGCACCCGTAATGCAAACACACGTCAGACGTTGAGTCGTCCTGAAAGCCCAAGCTAATGCTCCATAGATTACTATTGGTCTTACTATCGTGGTTTACATCCATCTTAGAATTCTTGGAGTGAATCCCCAGAATTTACACGCTAGACGTTAACACACCATCAGCGCTCTCGTAGCTGTGGAGGTGGCCGGCTCATAATGAGACCTCCATAGGAGTGTAGGAGTCCAGGATAAGTCCCAGATACTTTACTTCTGTGGCGACGCTGACCACGACACTATCCAATGTTAAGTTCACCATACGCTTGAGAGTTTTTTTCTCCTGGTGAAGGGGTCGATGGCTGTCTAGGAGGGATCGATATTTAAACCCACATCCGCACATTATGGGCAAACATGGAAAGAGGTTGGGATACCCATTCAACGATTTTTGTTGCAGTTGCTGTCCCGCCCTGGCAAAAAGTACTTTTATGATCCTGAACTCTGCGAATATTCTCGACTTTCTGTGTGCACTCGGTAGTTCAACTTCTAAGGGAAGGAAGGAAATAAATGGCTTCAGCCAGTGGTATCACAGTGGGCTCTTTCAGACTACTTGTGATTTCGTGCCCTTGCCTGGTGGTGGCTGCTCTAACCTCACCTAACCTAACCTAACCTAACCGAAGCCGTTTAGTTCGAACAATTCGCATTAGAAATTTTTGCATATGTACATATGGATTCCAATTTCTAAAAAAAAAATTAAAAAATATTTATTTGTAATTAAAAACTAGCCAAGCTTTATTCAGCAACCTGCAAGAACTTTGTGTGTGTGCAAATCTGCACATTCTTAAGAACAACCTGGTTTCAGAGACAGACAAATCCTAAGCAAATAACCAATCTAATTATGCTGAATATAGAATTATCTGCAACTACAGCAGTCGAACGAACAGACGGAATGTGTTGCGATTGCAATCACCTACGCCACAAACATAAACACACACACACACGAACAAAACCTCGTGCCTCGATGGCCGAGGCAAAGGCAAACTAATGCGCAAAAGACTGGAGATGAATGAAATTGTGGACTACTTATTCGGCTGCCAGTTGGGCTGCTAACACTTGCGAATACGATGACACACACACGCACACATCTACATGCATACACCAGGCCATAGCAGATGAGGTTGCTGCAACGAAGCTCTGTGACTATCAGCAACTTGAACATGATCAGTGCCATGTACTGGCTCGTATTAGGATTTGCTGTTCGCAAGGACATATACATACATACATATGTACTTGTACATACATACAAGAGTAAAAAGCATGCGGAAATTTGTTATGCGTTTGCGTATGTTCGTGCCGCACTGTCGCAGCTGACGTTGACAGCGCTCATAAATATGCAACATGCCATAGCAAACTTGTCCAGCAGCGAGACCACACTTATTGCAATAATAGCAGCAACAGCAGCAGCAGCAGCAGCAGCAGCAGCAACAACAAAGCTGAGAATAAGTCGTACTACTTATAACAACAATGGTTGAGCATATTAAGGCAACACTGCCGAGGCTGTGTACGTTTGCCATTAGAGTTTGTCCATGATGCTGCTTCGATGTGGCCAAATTTTATATATTCGCACAAATACCAGCACACTCAAGCAAATTGGGCTGCTGGCAGGCATGCTGTAAGGCTGGGACATTAAAATGCCATACAATCAGATATTACAAACACATGCATATGTAGATGCAGCCACTCAATAATACGACTATGCAAAATTCTACGTTTTCTTCATTAAAATGTTCCCCATTTATCCCAGTCAAACGCTTGCTGGACACTTCCTTCGCAGGCGGCAGCAAAACTAGCAACAACAACAACAGCCTGCACACACTCTGACGTTTCATTACTAATTTAAATGCAAATGAGATTCATTTGAGGATGACGACGACGGCGACGGTGACGACGACGACGACAAGCAGACGCAACCAAAAGCTACAACAACAACAACCATGGCTGGCATAATAACACACGCCGAGAAAAAAGAAAACATCAATAGGTTAAAAGCTGCTTTCACCGAATCAGCGTCTGCGTCGGCAGCAAGGCTTACGCTCAGCACTGCTCGAACGTTTACTACGAAATCTCTGCAGCAGCTGTTGTTTCTGCTGGCAAGTCTGCTGGTTTTGGGCGACATTAAGCGCACCAACTTGTCCTTGTATTTTCGAAATATCCTTTTCAAAGTCTTTGGGTGAATGCGTGTAGCATACAAACAGGCGCACATGCCGGTGCGAGCGTAACTGGTGCTTTTGTGTGCACAGTAGTTACTTGAGCTGAAATCTGCATCTATAATATAACTGTTGCTGTTTTCTTTGTGCGCGCATCACGTAAAAACTACTGAACCGATTGAAACAAAATTGTAAAGGATTGTGGGGAACTACATAGAGAAGTCTGTTATATAAATTTTATTGCAATCGGTCAAATCAATTGGAAGATATGGTGGCGGATAAAGGCCTACATACATCATACATAGAATTTTCACAATGTATGCAAAGTTTTTTATTTTACTCTCTTTTAACTAATTTTTTATAAAAATTTAGTTCCTACTACAACAAAATACATACAAATAGAATCTCTAAACTTTTTGCAAAACTCAGGAAAATTCGATAAATTTACATCAAATTTTTCAACTTTCTAATCAGATTTTTTAGAAAAATTTTGATTATGCAGACTATGCAGCTTATTAAATTTTAGTGTAGCAAAGAGTAAGTCTGAAGTTTCTATTCTATTCGTTGATTTTTGATAATTTTTTTTTGATGACAGTGTCATTCGTTTTCTTGCACACGAAGTATGTTCGACAATTTTTTTATATGGAAGAAAATGCACAACACCGTCAACAAAAAAAATTTCCAAAAAACAACGGAATTTTGTAGCCATTTGAAACTTGCACTGCGTGCAAGCGCTATAAAACTGCATACACAAAATTAAAACAAAACAAGTAAAGAAGTCTAAGTTCGGGTGAAACCGAACATTAAATACCCGGCGCACGTATTAAACATCGTTTTTTCACAATTCTGAAACTTACCGTTATATGGTAAACAGGGGTGTTTTTCCTATTTCAAACATCTCTATAATATAAAAATAAGTC